>JAHUYU010001109.1:0-15358 GCA_030439765.1 Tripidium arundinaceum | reverse complement strand
GCTTGCGGAAAAGAAATGAGAACCTTGTCTATGTATTTGATTTCATATATGAAAGCTATAGGGAAAAAACATCCACCGAAATGAACCTCATTGTTTCTTATTTTCTATTTCCTAACAATTTATCCAAACAACTATTACTACAGAATTCTCATGTTCTTCGTTCCTCTATTTGACATATGCATTCCTATTTATTTCCTGTGTTTTTTATTTTTGCATTTTTTCAATACTACGTTTGAAATGAGGTGTAATTTCTTTACAGAACCCACCGTCCTGTCTACATTGTATCATACGAGTACGTTTGTACTTCCTTGCTGAGTTTGTGGCATTCTGGTTGCTCTATCATATATGTGTTTGGTTCTAGTAGGAGTCCCATTTTGGACGTCTGAAATGCCCGTTTGGCGTCCGTGCTGCGTGGGAGGCCGTCGTTACCCAGTAAGCCACAAGCCTATCATATATCATGGAAAATCCTAACCGGATGAGCTAATTAATCAATTTAGTGAACTTTGAACAGCATTTTCCTTTATCTTTTCGAGATACCAGAACCTTATCGTTAAGAAGATATCCCTAGGTTAGAAATAGCAGGTATGAAGTTCAAGAAAATATAGAAAAAATAAATTTTTTTGATTATCATGTATGCACTTACGGTTTTGTGAACTGTTGTTGTTCTGAACACTATTCATTCATTTACATCAATAGGAAAAACTGATACAGCTACATATACATTCATTACAAAAATTAAGAAAGCCATATTTTAGATTAAACCACATCCTTTACTGTTTCGCAGCAAAAAAAATCAGTTAGTGACACCATTAGTCATACATTCTGCAGTGTTGGGATTCTTTCTAATTACCTCAACACTATCTGCAGGTATGTTCTTGCCATTGATTCAGTGCTGCCATTACCAGTAAAGCCTCAGGTTGTAAAACTAGCTCTCTTTGCTCCAACAAGAAAAGAAATAGTAGGTGCCCCTGTCAACACTATCATCTATGTCGAGGATGACACCTGGATGAACTGAAAGCATTGACATTACATATCAGCTTGAACATACTGTATGTGTTCTTTACCACCTCTGCCAATTCATTGCCATAAATTTGCTAACCAAAATTAATCATTTTTTCCCGCTATTCTTATGCCTGTAATTACGTATGTAATTTTATTGCTACCTGCCCAACCCCACAGATATTATATAAGTAATTTTATGCCTACGATCCCAACCCCAAAATAATAACTATGCTCTATCCCACTTCTAAATCTCTTTCGCTGCCCAAAAAAGGATGTACACCACTAGGTGTAGCCATCCCAGTAGCCACCGAGGCACTGTGTCATTCTTTCATAGTCTATAGCAGAAAGATATTTAACAAACCTAGGCTATTACCACTTGCACACACCGCACAGTAGTTTAAAAAAAACTCTTATTAGGCGACAAGCAATGCCATTCAAAGTCTAATTGTGTTTCCAGACAGTAGTAATTGTTCCACTCATTTAGTCAGACGTTGGATTGCATCAAAAAGTGCATGCCGACATTGATTGAAGAACCTCTTGTTAAATTATATGTGCTTTTAACATATTATATTCTCTTTCCAAGTTAGATTCTACGTTAATACACTAATCACCGAGACTCTTACTATGCACCTTAAATTAAATAGACGAAATCCATCCTTTTCTGACATTCTTTTTCCTATATGTTTGTAGATACCAGGCCATGATTCTGTTATTCATGCCCATTCACGAAAGTCTTGCGCCTTTTACATCTAGAGCTTTGCTTTCTACAACAAAATGTAGTGTACAGAATAGGCCCAGTATGTATATCCCAATTGTTGTGGTATGCATTCTCTATTTAGTTTCCTACCTCTGCAGTAACTATCAGCCTGTTCTAGCTTCCACAAAGTACCATGCTCCTGTGCAGTTTACTTCTCATTCCATATGGTCAGCTCTAGTTCTCGGTGTATAATTTTATTCTTAGATTTTTATTTTACATTCTCTTCTCAGTTTATTTTAGCTCGGGAAATTGTACTATCATAATCTGTTATCTTGATAAGCTTGTCGATGCTATGATAGTTCCAATAGGGGAAAAATACCATGCCTCCAAATCGAAAAATAGGCCTTGTTTTCTCTCAATTTTCTTTGAACTTCTCACAACTTTATCTCTTGAATAAGTCCAGCTAAATATTAGTTACTCTGTAATTTCCAGCTTCCTACAAAATGACTGTACTGCTTAACTTCTGAATGCATTCACCATGCAATAGTCTCCGAATCGAAAAATACATCCTATTTTCTTTCAATTTTGTTTGAAATTTTCACATCTTTATCTCTTAAATAAGTCTAGCTAAATATTAGTTACTACATAATTTCTAGCTTCGTACAAAATGACTGTATTGCTCAACTTCTGAATACATTTTTCGTTGCCTCCATACCCATGGATGGTCCTCAAACATTTCATGATCTCAATCATGTATGCCGTGTGTTTTACTATTGCCAAACCAAGTACCAGCTTTTACATGGTGTTTTTTTTTGTAAAGGTGTTGCACAGCTAATTAATTAGGAAAAAGTAGATACATATGTTCAAGTGCATGAAGAGAAAGAAGGCTGCACTATATGGTGTTCAAGAACAACTCAAATGCCAGCTACACGATTCGGCTTTTCTGGGTTACAAGCGTAAAGATTGGACCATGGGTGCCTACCAAATGTGAAGTGTAACATTCACTTCGTTTATATATAGTTGTCTCTAATTACAGGCAGATTTTCTAATTCTGTAAACAACAGATGAACAATCTATCCTACATTTTCTTACGATCTTTGTACTTATATTTAAATCTATCAATTATGGTGCCATTACACTATCATTCTCTTAGGAAGGATCTATGTAATATAAGCGTGTGTAGCAGGCGAAGCACGGGGTACCGACTAGTTACTAAATGCTTGTAGAACCAACTTCTTTACATTATTGTGGGTTTGATTCAATAGAGGAGCATGTCCTATCCATGGAGCTAGGTTCTATTCAATAAAAGACATATTAATACTACCAATGAAAGGGGTTAGAAGATACAATTTTTTTCCTCATAATATGGCTGTTGTCTATGGATTCACATCAGTGGTCCTAAACGTTTGAGCTAATATAACATGTGACATCAAATCAGCTATAGGTCCCATCTTAGGACCAAGGCCGTAGAGTCTCCATTGGAGACGTCCTATCTTCGGGAGCACACGATATGTACATTCTGGTATCTTCACGTAGCCTAGCCAAGCCAAGGCATATCAGCCAGAAGTTTTTCTCGCAGTTTTTGCACGCCTTGTAGTCGCCATGCATTGACCAGAAGAAACCGGAGCCTACACGACAACACCGGCACTACTTTCAATTTTTCAAATGGTGAGAGTTGCTGTTGCCGGGTGACTAAACCATATGCTGATATGCTGTATATACATAGTCTCATGTTGTTCATATTCAAGTGTGCACTGATAGTGCCCGTGTGACTCCATCGTTCGTCCATTCGTCCTGTACGGTGCAGGGTGGTTAAGTTGTTAACGGGGCACCTAATCTACTCCTCCAAATCGATCGAGCAGTACGTCCCACTTGGATTCTACGAGGCCGCAACCACCACAACAGTTGGCCTCCATCACTCCTGGCCCTTTTGTCACCTCCTCTCCTCTTATTTGTCACCGGCAGGCGGCGGCTGCCTGCTAGCCCATTATTCTCTGCCGTCAGTTTCATCATCTCATCATCATCTGCTAACCAAGCCGCGATTATTCCCTTCTCCGTGTGAGAACTACGCTATTCTCTCTCGATGTGGAAGGTCGGTGTCCGGCCGGTCGGTGGCGTCGTACTTCACCCGATTCCACGCACAAACCAGCGCAGGAACACGCTAGCAGCTGCTCACTCCGTCGCGTAAAGGTCCTATTTGCTTGTTTTATTTTCGATTTGTTTTAATTTATTTTGACTTATTCTCGCACAGAATCAGCCGGCTTTTCAACCAGTCGAACGGGGCCATAGCTCCTACTCCCCGGGTCTCGTAAGAAATTCTCGCTCGTGAGGAAGTTAACTATCTTTAACTTTAACTAAATATATATAATAAAATATTAATATTTATGGTACATAATCAGTGTTACTGGATAGATCTTTGAATATATTTTCGTAATAAATTTATTTGAAGATACAAATGTTGCTAATATTTTTTACAAAACTAGTCAAATTTAAGAAAGTTTGACCAACACGATTTCTACAGTGACTCTTTTTGGCCCCGTTCAACTGGCTGAAAAACCGGCTGATTTCGACTAATTCAATAATGTTCTGTGAGAGAGAATAAACCAAAATAAATTAAAACAAATCGAAAATAAAACAAGCAAATAGGACCTTTACGCGACGGAGTGAGCAGCTGCTAGCGTGTTCCTGCGCTGGTTTGTGCGTGGAATCGGGTGAAGTACGACGCCACCGACCGGCCGGACACCGACCTTCCACATCGAGAGAGAATAGCGTAGTTCTCACACGGAGAAGGGAATAATCGCGGCTTGGTTAGCAGATGATGATGAGATGATGAAACTGACGGCAGAGAATAATGGGCTAGCAGGCAGCCGCCGCCTGCCGGTGACAAATAAGAGGAGAGGAGGTGACAAAAGGGCCAGGAGTGATGGAGGCCAACTGTTGTGGTGGTTGCGGCCTCGTAGAATCCAAGTGGGACGTACTGCTCGATCGATTTGGAGGAGTAGATTAGGTGCCCCGTTAACAACTTAACCACCCTGCACCGTACAGGACGAATGGACGAACGATGGAGTCACACGGGCACTATCAGTGCACACTTGAATATGAACAACATGAGACTATGTATATACAGCATATCAGCATATGGTTTAGTCACCCGGCAACAGCAACTCTCACCATTTGAAAAATTGAAAGTAGTGCCGGTGTTGTCGTGTAGGCTCCGGTTTCTTCTGGTCAATGCATGGCGACTACAAGGCGTGCAAAAACTGCGAGAAAAACTTCTGGCTGATATGCCTTGGCTTGGCTAGGCTACGTGAAGATACCAGAATGTACATATCGTGTGCTCCCGAAGATAGGACGTCTCCAATGGAGACTCTACGGCCTTGGTCCTAAGATGGGACCTATAGCTGATTTGATGTCACATGTTATATTAGCTCAAACGTTTAGGACCACTGATGTGAATCCATAGACAACAGCCATATTATGAGGAAAAAAATTGTATCTTCTAACCCCTTTCATTGGTAGTATTAATATGTCTTTTATTGAATAGAACCTAGCTCCATGGATAGGACATGCTCCTCTATTGAATCAAACCCACAATAATGTAAAGAAGTTGGTTCTACAAGCATTTAGTAACTAGTCGGTACCCCGTGCTTCGCCTGCTACACACGCTTATATTACATAGATCCTTCCTAAGAGAATGATAGTGTAATGGCACCATAATTGATAGATTTAAATATAAGTACAAAGATCGTAAGAAAATGTAGGATAGATTGTTCATCTGTTGTTTACAGAATTAGAAAATCTGCCTGTAATTAGAGACAACTATATATAAACGAAGTGAATGTTACACTTCACATTTGGTAGGCACCCATGGTCCAATCTTTACGCTTGTAACCCAGAAAAGCCGAATCGTGTAGCTGGCATTTGAGTTGTTCTTGAACACCATATAGTGCAGCCTTCTTTCTCTTCATGCACTTGAACATATGTATCTACTTTTTCCTAATTAATTAGCTGTGCAACACCTTTACAAAAAAAAAACACCATGTAAAAGCTGGTACTTGGTTTGGCAATAGTAAAACACACGGCATACATGATTGAGATCATGAAATGTTTGAGGACCATCCATGGGTATGGAGGCAACGAAAAATGTATTCAGAAGTTGAGCAATACAGTCATTTTGTACGAAGCTAGAAATTATGTAGTAACTAATATTTAGCTAGACTTATTTAAGAGATAAAGATGTGAAAATTTCAAACAAAATTGAAAGAAAATAGGATGTATTTTTCGATTCGGAGACTATTGCATGGTGAATGCATTCAGAAGTTAAGCAGTACAGTCATTTTGTAGGAAGCTGGAAATTACAGAGTAACTAATATTTAGCTGGACTTATTCAAGAGATAAAGTTGTGAGAAGTTCAAAGAAAATTGAGAGAAAACAAGGCCTATTTTTCGATTTGGAGGCATGGTATTTTTCCCCTATTGGAACTATCATAGCATCGACAAGCTTATCAAGATAACAGATTATGATAGTACAATTTCCCGAGCTAAAATAAACTGAGAAGAGAATGTAAAATAAAAATCTAAGAATAAAATTATACACCGAGAACTAGAGCTGACCATATGGAATGAGAAGTAAACTGCACAGGAGCATGGTACTTTGTGGAAGCTAGAACAGGCTGATAGTTACTGCAGAGGTAGGAAACTAAATAGAGAATGCATACCACAACAATTGGGATATACATACTGGGCCTATTCTGTACACTACATTTTGTTGTAGAAAGCAAAGCTCTAGATGTAAAAGGCGCAAGACTTTCGTGAATGGGCATGAATAACAGAATCATGGCCTGGTATCTACAAACATATAGGAAAAAGAATGTCAGAAAAGGATGGATTTCGTCTATTTAATTTAAGGTGCATAGTAAGAGTCTCGGTGATTAGTGTATTAACGTAGAATCTAACTTGGAAAGAGAATATAATATGTTAAAAGCACATATAATTTAACAAGAGGTTCTTCAATCAATGTCGGCATGCACTTTTTGATGCAATCCAACGTCTGACTAAATGAGTGGAACAATTACTACTGTCTGGAAACACAATTAGACTTTGAATGGCATTGCTTGTCGCCTAATAAGAGTTTTTTTTAAACTACTGTGCGGTGTGTGCAAGTGGTAATAGCCTAGGTTTGTTAAATATCTTTCTGCTATAGACTATGAAAGAATGACACAGTGCCTCGGTGGCTACTGGGATGGCTACACCTAGTGGTGTACATCCTTTTTTGGGCAGCGAAAGAGATTTAGAAGTGGGATAGAGCATAGTTATTATTTTGGGGTTGGGATCGTAGGCATAAAATTACTTATATAATATCTGTGGGGTTGGGCAGGTAGCAATAAAATTACATACGTAATTACAGGCATAAGAATAGCGGGAAAAAATGATTAATTTTGGTTAGCAAATTTATGGCAATGAATTGGCAGAGGTGGTAAAGAACACATACAGTATGTTCAAGCTGATATGTAATGTCAATGCTTTCAGTTCATCCAGGTGTCATCCTCGACATAGATGATAGTGTTGACAGGGGCACCTACTATTTCTTTTCTTGTTGGAGCAAAGAGAGCTAGTTTTACAACCTGAGGCTTTACTGGTAATGGCAGCACTGAATCAATGGCAAGAACATACCTGCAGATAGTGTTGAGGTAATTAGAAAGAATCCCAACACTGCAGAATGTATGACTAATGGTGTCACTAACTGATTTTTTTTGCTGCGAAACAGTAAAGGATGTGGTTTAATCTAAAATATGGCTTTCTTAATTTTTGTAATGAATGTATATGTAGCTGTATCAGTTTTTCCTATTGATGTAAATGAATGAATAGTGTTCAGAACAACAACAGTTCACAAAACCGTAAGTGCATACATGATAATCAAAAAAATTTATTTTTTCTATATTTTCTTGAACTTCATACCTGCTATTTCTAACCTAGGGATATCTTCTTAACGATAAGGTTCTGGTATCTCGAAAAGATAAAGGAAAATGCTGTTCAAAGTTCACTAAATTGATTAATTAGCTCATCCGGTTAGGATTTTCCATGATATATGATAGGCTTGTGGCTTACTGGGTAACGACGGCCTCCCACGCAGCACGGACGCCAAACGGGCATTTCAGACGTCCAAAATGGGACTCCTACTAGAACCAAACACATATATGATAGAGCAACCAGAATGCCACAAACTCAGCAAGGAAGTACAAACGTACTCGTATGATACAATGTAGACAGGACGGTGGGTTCTGTAAAGAAATTACACCTCATTTCAAACGTAGTATTGAAAAAATGCAAAAATAAAAAACACAGGAAATAAATAGGAATGCATATGTCAAATAGAGGAACGAAGAACATGAGAATTCTGTAGTAATAGTTGTTTGGATAAATTGTTAGGAAATAGAAAATAAGAAACAATGAGGTTCATTTCGGTGGATGTTTTTTCCCTATAGCTTTCATATATGAAATCAAATACATAGACAAGGTTCTCATTTCTTTTCCGCAAGCTATTCCTATACAAATCAAAAGACACTGCAGTAACTCAATCCATACGAATGAATGAAAATCCTATGTTTTTTCTTTAATCCAATGAGGTCTGAGAGAATCGTACCGTTCGTGCATGCGTTTTGAATTTTCAAAGTACTAGGAGCGAAAAATTATGTATAGGCCCTGTTTGCTTGAACTTATTAGCCGGTTTAAAGTCAGAATCTACAGTGTTTTTCTCTCACAACAAAAACAGCCGCAGCCGGCTTATTTACCGGCTTATAGCCGAACACTCCCATAGTCGATTGGGAGTGAAGTCTCGCAAAATTTATGAGCCGGAGAAGATTGGTGCGTGCACACGTGGTCCTCCCGTCCGTCCTTTTGATTCGCAGCCTGGCGGCCGAATAACGCGCGTCTCCGGCTGACGCGCCACGAAGGCGACCCGCCGGATATATACAGTGCTGACCGGTGGTGGTCGACGAAAACGCAGCAGCAATGTTTGAGGAGAGTCCGTGCACGAACGGAAGGAGTCGCACGCACTTTACAGCTAAGCCTGAAGCAGCAGTATGGTGGAGTTTTGTTTGAATCAGCTGCATCCGGACCTCGAGTGCTCCAAGGGCTGATTTGCCTCTTTTTTTTTTCTTGGCACAAAATTTTGTTTAATCTCATTTTTTGCAAAGATAGATGCGCCATTCTATTCATACATACTTCTAGTGCAGTTTGGTCAGCACTTTTCATGTGTTTTTTTAATCGTAGGACAGTATCGGGTCTGTCCAAAGTCTTTTTTTTTGAGACAGGTCGCTCCAAAGTCCAACGTGTGGTTTTTGGCTTCCAACATGTGGCTTTTGGCTTGTCCTATGTATATCATATCATATCAAATCTTTAGATTCTGAGCCACACAGTCATACAGTACCCATGCGTTTCCTTCACTGCTCGATCTTCCTATCTAACGGTTCCGATCGGTTACTGTTTTACTGTTCTAAAGTCCCTGCCTTATCCTTCCGCCAGCAGCCCATCCAACACGAAGCCTCTTCTTCCTCTTCCGGGTGCCGCAGCCTAGGCTGCTTCGGGAGCGCTTCATCGGCCTCATGTCCCTCTCCTCCCTCAGCTCTGGCGAGTGGCGACGTTAGCCTCTGAGAGCCTCCGCACCCCCGTCCGATGGAAAAAGCCTCCGCACCCCCGTCCGATGGAAAAGGCATGCCTGGCGTCAGCGGTCGGACGCGGAGACCCCAGGCGCGCGGATCGCTCGAGGTCCGGCGCGGCCGCGTGGATCCTTCCCCTTCTAGGTGCTCGAGTTGCCTCCCTCTGGTTCTCCGTCTTCTCTCGTGCTCGATTTGCTTTCCTCCAATTCTCAATCATCTCCCGCACCTCGCCCCCTCCGCTCCCGGCCGCCGCCCAGCAGTCATCTTCGTCGACGAGCCCGCTCACTCCTCCCCTTCACAGATACTGCGCGGCCCCGTCATCACTGGATCTGCCTAAGGCAACAAGGAGTGGGGCAGCGGTGGAGGAGCAACAGCCGCTGTTGGCCTGCGCACGGGGATGGCGTGCGTACTCACCCCACTCGACTAGCGACATGGTGAATCTTCCGGCGACAGGTTGGATCCAGAGGCCCTCTCCCTGATCCCTTTTCTTCCACCACTCCGTCATCCTGCAATTTCGCCTATGGTTGTGTTTCCTTTTCAGGCACGCACATGTGTTTCCTTGGTCGGTAGACAGCAGATGATGCCAAGGCTGACCCAAGACTGAGTCAGGTATGCATCTGATTTCCACTCTGTTTGTTCATAGTTGCCTGTATGAAATTGTAGTACATATCTTATTAACATTAGCCTTTTGGTTTATATATATAGAGACACAGCAGTTATTTATTTATGGATTTAGCACACAAAGAACTACAACGTTAAATGTTTTATGGACATGGCCAACAAAGAACCAACGATGTTCCTTTTTTTGTTTGACTATTGTATGTTTCAAGGTAAACAATAAGGCTAGTCCCTATCCAAATGTGTAATTTTAGTTTTCTGCTCAACCCTGTAGGTAATTTCGAGCCTTACTTACCAATATATTTTATATACAGGAATGTCAATGCTGGAGTGATCACCGTTATCTACATGGTTCTCATATTTTTCAAATTATCATTTTGCAGAATAGTTAGGCGATGGTAAAATTGATTCGCTGTTGCAGGTTTAGTGCTGCACAGCCTTTTCCCATTCTTCTTTTCTTTTTTACGCCTAATTCATAGATAATACTGGTTAGTAATAACAGGTATGAAGTTCAAGAAAATATAGAAAAAATAAATTTTTTTGATTATCATGTATGCACTTACGGTTTTGTGAACTGTTGTTGTTCTGAACACTATTCATTCATTTACATCAATAGGAAAAACTGATACAGCTACATATACATTCATTACAAAAATTAAGAAAGCCATATTTTAGATTAAACCACATCCTTTACTGTTTCGCAGCAAAAAAATCAGTTAGTGACACCATTAGTCATACATTCTGCAGTGTTGGGATTCTTTCTAATTACCTCAACACTATCTGCAGGTATGTTCTTGCCATTGATTCAGTGCTGCCATTACCAGTAAAGCCTCAGGTTGTAAAACTAGCTCTCTTTGCTCCAACAAGAAAAGAAATAGTAGGTGCCCCTGTCAACACTATCATCTATGTCGAGGATGACACCTGGATGAACTGAAAGCATTGACATTACATATCAGCTTGAACATACTGTATGTGTTCTTTACCACCTCTGCCAATTCATTGCCATAAATTTGCTAACCAAAATTAATCATTTTTTCCCGCTATTCTTATGCCTGTAATTACGTATGTAATTTTATTGCTACCTGCCCAACCCCACAGATATTATATAAGTAATTTTATGCCTACGATCCCAACCCCAAAATAATAACTATGCTCTATCCCACTTCTAAATCTCTTTCGCTGCCCAAAAAAGGATGTACACCACTAGGTGTAGCCATCCCAGTAGCCACCGAGGCACTGTGTCATTCTTTCATAGTCTATAGCAGAAAGATATTTAACAAACCTAGGCTATTACCACTTGCACACACCGCACAGTAGTTTAAAAAAAACTCTTATTAGGCGACAAGCAATGCCATTCAAAGTCTAATTGTGTTTCCAGACAGTAGTAATTGTTCCACTCATTTAGTCAGACGTTGGATTGCATCAAAAAGTGCATGCCGACATTGATTGAAGAACCTCTTGTTAAATTATATGTGCTTTTAACATATTATATTCTCTTTCCAAGTTAGATTCTACGTTAATACACTAATCACCGAGACTCTTACTATGCACCTTAAATTAAATAGACGAAATCCATCCTTTTCTGACATTCTTTTTCCTATATGTTTGTAGATACCAGGCCATGATTCTGTTATTCATGCCCATTCACGAAAGTCTTGCGCCTTTTACATCTAGAGCTTTGCTTTCTACAACAAAATGTAGTGTACAGAATAGGCCCAGTATGTATATCCCAATTGTTGTGGTATGCATTCTCTATTTAGTTTCCTACCTCTGCAGTAACTATCAGCCTGTTCTAGCTTCCACAAAGTACCATGCTCCTGTGCAGTTTACTTCTCATTCCATATGGTCAGCTCTAGTTCTCGGTGTATAATTTTATTCTTAGATTTTTATTTTACATTCTCTTCTCAGTTTATTTTAGCTCGGGAAATTGTACTATCATAATCTGTTATCTTGATAAGCTTGTCGATGCTATGATAGTTCCAATAGGGGAAAAATACCATGCCTCCAAATCGAAAAATAGGCCTTGTTTTCTCTCAATTTTCTTTGAACTTCTCACAACTTTATCTCTTGAATAAGTCCAGCTAAATATTAGTTACTCTGTAATTTCCAGCTTCCTACAAAATGACTGTACTGCTTAACTTCTGAATGCATTCACCATGCAATAGTCTCCGAATCGAAAAATACATCCTATTTTCTTTCAATTTTGTTTGAAATTTTCACATCTTTATCTCTTAAATAAGTCTAGCTAAATATTAGTTACTACATAATTTCTAGCTTCGTACAAAATGACTGTATTGCTCAACTTCTGAATACATTTTTCGTTGCCTCCATACCCATGGATGGTCCTCAAACATTTCATGATCTCAATCATGTATGCCGTGTGTTTTACTATTGCCAAACCAAGTACCAGCTTTTACATGGTGTTTTTTTTTGTAAAGGTGTTGCACAGCTAATTAATTAGGAAAAAGTAGATACATATGTTCAAGTGCATGAAGAGAAAGAAGGCTGCACTATATGGTGTTCAAGAACAACTCAAATGCCAGCTACACGATTCGGCTTTTCTGGGTTACAAGCGTAAAGATTGGACCATGGGTGCCTACCAAATGTGAAGTGTAACATTCACTTCGTTTATATATAGTTGTCTCTAATTACAGGCAGATTTTCTAATTCTGTAAACAACAGATGAACAATCTATCCTACATTTTCTTACGATCTTTGTACTTATATTTAAATCTATCAATTATGGTGCCATTACACTATCATTCTCTTAGGAAGGATCTATGTAATATAAGCGTGTGTAGCAGGCGAAGCACGGGGTACCGACTAGTTACTAAATGCTTGTAGAACCAACTTCTTTACATTATTGTGGGTTTGATTCAATAGAGGAGCATGTCCTATCCATGGAGCTAGGTTCTATTCAATAAAAGACATATTAATACTACCAATGAAAGGGGTTAGAAGATACAATTTTTTTCCTCATAATATGGCTGTTGTCTATGGATTCACATCAGTGGTCCTAAACGTTTGAGCTAATATAACATGTGACATCAAATCAGCTATAGGTCCCATCTTAGGACCAAGGCCGTAGAGTCTCCATTGGAGACGTCCTATCTTCGGGAGCACACGATATGTACATTCTGGTATCTTCACGTAGCCTAGCCAAGCCAAGGCATATCAGCCAGAAGTTTTTCTCGCAGTTTTTGCACGCCTTGTAGTCGCCATGCATTGACCAGAAGAAACCGGAGCCTACACGACAACACCGGCACTACTTTCAATTTTTCAAATGGTGAGAGTTGCTGTTGCCGGGTGACTAAACCATATGCTGATATGCTGTATATACATAGTCTCATGTTGTTCATATTCAAGTGTGCACTGATAGTGCCCGTGTGACTCCATCGTTCGTCCATTCGTCCTGTACGGTGCAGGGTGGTTAAGTTGTTAACGGGGCACCTAATCTACTCCTCCAAATCGATCGAGCAGTACGTCCCACTTGGATTCTACGAGGCCGCAACCACCACAACAGTTGGCCTCCATCACTCCTGGCCCTTTTGTCACCTCCTCTCCTCTTATTTGTCACCGGCAGGCGGCGGCTGCCTGCTAGCCCATTATTCTCTGCCGTCAGTTTCATCATCTCATCATCATCTGCTAACCAAGCCGCGATTATTCCCTTCTCCGTGTGAGAACTACGCTATTCTCTCTCGATGTGGAAGGTCGGTGTCCGGCCGGTCGGTGGCGTCGTACTTCACCCGATTCCACGCACAAACCAGCGCAGGAACACGCTAGCAGCTGCTCACTCCGTCGCGTAAAGGTCCTATTTGCTTGTTTTATTTTCGATTTGTTTTAATTTATTTTGGTTTATTCTCTCTCACAGAACATTATTGAATTAGTCGAAATCAGCCGGTTTTTCAGCCAGTTGAACGGGGCCAAAAAGAGTCACTGTAGAAATCGTGTTGGTCAAACTTTCTTAAATTTGACTAGTTTTGTAAAAAATATTAGCAACATTTGTATCTTCAAATAAATTTATTACGAAAATATATTCAAAGATCTATCCAGTAACACTGATTATGTACCATAAATATTAATATTTTATTATATATATTTAGTTAAAGTTAAAGATAGTTAACTTCCTCACGAGCGAGAATTTCTTACGAGACCCGGGGAGTAGGAGCTATGGCCCCGTTCGACTGGTTGAAAAGCCGGCTGATTCTGTGCGAGAATAAGTCAAAATAAGCTGAAACAAGCCAAAATTAATACTAGCGTTCCACTCCACGGGGAACTCGCCTTTTGTCAGTGCCTGGCAGTCCGGCACACCAATGCAGGTTCTGGTAGGAGGAGCAGCTCTAACGAACCTTTTTTAAAAGAAAAGGCAGAGAACAAATTAAACAGTTCGGCTACTTCTGGAATCGAAACAAAGGCGCTTTTGACAAAAAAAAATTCAAAAACTTATAAAAAAAAAGGCGCTTTTGACGAAACCGGCAGGGGCACGCACGGCTGCACCGGAACCGGATGTCTCACCCCTCACCAGCTACAGCTTCCTTTGCTCCTAATCTCACTCAAACGGGAAGCACTTTCGGCGTCAACAGGATGATCTCTCCGCCTCCCTTCGCTCACTTTTGCTCGAGGTCCTTCGTCATCGCCGTCGGTCCGGCCGGCTCTGAGGTCGATCTGATGCCTATAACTATGGATCGGGTCACCCTTTTGGTGGATCTGGTCTGTGGTGCCAAGCCTCAGCTCAACCTCGTCGTCTCGGTTGCTTCCTCCGACTCCTATGTCTCCGTCCGTCGCCCTTCAACAGCAGCCCAACTTCAAGCGTCATCAGGCCCTTCCCGTCCACGCAGCAGTACCCCTTGCAGGTTGCCTTCTCCCGGCTCTATGGAGGTCGTTCTTGAGTTCTCCGCCAACGGCTTCAATTTCATCCTCGGTTCGGCGATGATGGCGGCCATTGACGACCTCCGCATCCACTTCAGACCTACGCTTTGCGAGGCCCCTCCATCCGGTTTCCATGCGCCCATGTCGCCTCTGGAATCCCCCGCCGGCGACCTTCTGGGTGATGCTACTGTCGTGTTCGCCTTTTGTGCGGTCCGTGATCATGTGTCCTTAGCTGCGCTACGTGGATGGATTCGTGACCATCAGGCCGTCAGGGGCCTTGTTGTAATCTGGTCCTTTCTAAGGATCAATGTGTAATTTGGCTGCTCTTATATATATATGAATATATGTGTCCTTGTCAAAAAAAACGCTCCCTCTCTGCAACAACCGAGCCGCTCACGCGCAGTCCATCCAAGCCAACGCGCTGTGTTGCGCGTCCGACCGATCGCGTCGCGTCGCTTCGCCCACGTCGGCCTCTCCCTCCCTCCGAGTCCCGTCACGCCGGCCTCGCGCCCGCT
>JAHUYU010003107.1:0-19655 GCA_030439765.1 Tripidium arundinaceum | reverse complement strand
TATGGACTTAAGGCAAAGGTATAAGATAGGGTGTTTGTTTTGCCGGTCAAGACACAATAGAGTGCGTGATCGGGTTTAGGATAGATAGTCATACTATTAAGTGGGGAACTCGAAGTTAAATACGGTTGTCTAAGTGCCACTAGGTGAATTGATTTCATGCATGTGCATTAGGACCTAGTGAGTACACATAAAACCCTCTGAAAAATGTGTTGAAAAATGCTAACTCACATACACAAAGTTTGGAAACACTTTAGAGTTAGCACATGAGAGAAAGGGTTGAAGGGTTGAGCTAAAGGAGAAGAAATAGGGGCGTTGGCTGTGCAGTCCAACGGGGGGTCGTCGGACCAGTCCGAGGGCCCAAAAATGGCTCTGGAACCTTACTCAACCTTGTCGGACTCTAGGGTTGCGATGGTCGGACGGACCCTGAGGGTTTTGAGCGCAGCCAGAGAGTCGTTGAGGCGCCAACGGCTAGTTTTGAATGGAAGGGACATGTGGAGCAACCTGAAGGCATCGAACCATGGCGCATTGTTCTGACGGTCAGTCTGTAGGCTGTTTTGTGAGCAACGGCTAGTGGGTGTTCTTAGGGTCTATAAATTGGACTTGCTCAGCCTTTGGTCAGCTTTCTTGGCTTCCCGACGTGTTGAAAATCCTTGTGAGCATAACCGAACACCTCCCACTCATCTCCTTCAAGATTTGATAATCCAAAGTGAGATTGGGAGTGATCCTAGTGCATTTGCGTTGAGTTGAGGCATCTAGTGGCACTAGTGATCGTGTTGGCTGCAGGATTCTTGTTACTCTTGGTGGTTGCCGCCACCTAGGCAGCTTGGAGGTAGCGGAGGATCGTTAAGTGGCTTTGGTGATTGTTGCTAGCTCCAATCGATTGATTGTAAGGGGCTGCTTCTCCTCTACCTTCTTCTCGGCAGCCAACCACCTTTGCTTCTCTCGAGCATACCACGCAGTTGTACCTAGATGTATCGGGTGAGATAGACCCCTCTCCAATGCTTCACGATGCGCCTTCTCTTTGTGTTGCTTAACATAGATGTCGACAAGCTGAGATCTGTTGACGGTCCTTAAGTATCAAAATTAACCGTCAACTAGACATGGAAAAGGACCTATATGCAACCAACATCTAGACTTAGGGTTTTATTTGACAGAATTCCATGAGTTTTGGTGTTTGTCTGTTTCTGCAGGGGGTTATCAGAGAATACGGAGGAATGGTCCACATGTCATGATTACATAGAGATATTAAAGTCTGCGGTAATTTTCCGTAAACTATTGGACCAAAGAAGCAACTGGGCCGAGCCGGAGGGCAAGCGGAGCCTAGCCCAGGGCGCTCGCCCTAGGGCCTAGGGCGCCCGCCCTGCCCTGGCGGCCAATCACAGCAAGTCTCGAGGATTATGCTCCACCGACCTCAAGGATTAAGGAAAACCGTGCGATCAAGGTCGGTTTGATCCGACGGCTGACGTTCATTTGGAAGGCCTATATAAGCAGGCCAAATACGAGGATGAAGCCCATGATGAGAATATTGAAGAATTAGGCTATTTTAATTAGTGGGAAACATGTTTAGTCCCACATTGGTTGGCTAGGAAAAAGTGGGGAAATCCTAGGCTATAAATAGAGGGGCAGACCCCCCCTGAGAACACACAATTATTATGAGTTGTAGAGGTGTCCCTCGAATGGATATTCTCTCTTCTCTAAATTAGAATAGATCTAGATAATGGAGGGATGGAGAGCGAGGGAGGATTGGAGGAGAGGCCGGCATGTCGGTGCCTCCTCCGGTTGTACTTCGACATGATCAAGTTCTAATTAAGCTTGCTCCTGCGATGACTTTGGTAATCTACTTACTTCATTCATTATGCAATTACTATTCATATATTTCTGGTTTGCAACTCTTTAGGGTACTTTAATCTATTGCTCGAGGTAGGTTAAAGGAGTAGTATAGGTGTAAGCGCGGTGCTTAGGCCTAGATTGCTTGTGAATGTCCTCTATATTCCGGATCTGTGGTAGTAGAGCAGAAAGTGACAATTCCGTCATCCCATATCCCGTTTGTAGAGCTCGCAGGACCGGTGTGCCTGGGTTAAGCACCCTTTCTGGTGTCTCTTATCCTGTGGTATGTCCCCAGATATAGACATATCCCTATGAAGTGGAGAAACCATAGTTATCCTCTCTATTCTCCTATTATCGCCCATATACTAGATTGTGCCACTTTACCTTTGATATTTATCATATCTTATTTTACCACCTATTCTATCATCACCTACCTATCTTTTCTGGTTAAGTTAGAGCGTAGTTGGTTCTCCCGTTTCCCTGTGGATACGATTTAAAACCTTTAACCGGGTGAAAGCTACAACGGTATCCGTGCGCTTGCGGATTTATCTGTGTGCGTGTAAAATACCCATCCGACATTCTAGCGTCATGCTGAGGATGACAACCTAGTATTCAAGTGACGTTAGCAAGTGTCAACAAGGTTTCTGGCGCCGTTGCCGGGGAAACGGTTGCTGAGTTGACTACGTATTAGCTTAATCATTATTTTCTAAAAATAAAAATAAAAAATAATATATATATATAATAATAATAATAATAATAATAATAATAATAATAAATATATATCCTTATCTTTTCTCTTTATATTTCTTTATCCTTTTCTTTTATCCTCTACTTTTATCCTTTGCCTCATCTTTGCTATTCTTTTCTTTCTTATCTATCCTTGACTTCCTCATGATCGGGACCAGAACACTCTCTAAGAGAACCATTCTTGCAAGGATTTGAATTATCTCCGCTTGAAGGTCTCTTATCAAACCAGAATTATAAACCATCAGCATCTAAAAGATCTAAGATTGGAATTCCTTTCTCCCTTGAAGAATTTTGGGGCCTTGATGGTTTAGGATCGATAGCTAACTCTTGGGATTGGAGTGATTGTGGTTTGGCTATCGAAACTTCCTCTTCTTGTCTAGGAACTGATTCCTTCTCTTCCTCAGGGATTGGTTTCTGAATGCTAGGAGTCTTTCCACTCATTAAATCAACCAAATTCCTAGCTTCACTAGCAGACAGGTGAAGGAAAGATCCTCTAGCGGCTGCATTAAGGGATTTCTTATTTTCCCTACTAAGGCCCCTATAAAAATGTTGCAGAAGCATAGGTTCTGGAATAGAAAGATTTGGGCAGTGAGAGTAAGGTTATTAAAGCGATCCCATGATTCGTCAAGAGATTCTTCTTCTAGTTGTCTAAAAGAAAGAATCTTAATCCGAAGATCCGCCATTTTGGAGATTGAAAAATATTTTAAACAAAAATCATTGGATAGCACCTTCCAATCTCCTTGAGCACTTCCTACGTTGAGTTTATACCAATGTTTAGCTTTTCCCGTTAAAGAGAATGGAAAGAGCTTCCATTGAATGGTCTCATTGGACATGCCTTCTATGCGAAGGAGGTCACAGACTCGTAAAAACTCTCGTAGATGTGTGTATGGGTTTTTCTCACCTTCTCCCGAGAAAGGTTGTTTTTGAAGGAATTCTATATATTCTGGGCTTATCTCGAAACTAGATGTTGTGATAGGCTTTGAAGATTTTGGTGGTTCGAGGTGTGTGCCCGTGGATCTAGCATTTTGATAGATGGAAATATTTGCATCCATGCTAGACAAGAGATCAAGGGATAGATAAGAAAGAAAAGAATAGCAAAGATGAGGCAAAGGATAAAAGTAGAGGATAAAAGAAAAGGATAAAGAAATATAAAGAGAAAAGATAAGGATATATATTTATTATTATTATTATTATTATTATTATTATTATTATATATATATATTATTTTTTATTTTTATTTTTAGAAAATAATGATTAAGCTAATACGTAGTCAACTCAGCAACCGTTTCCCCGGCAACGGCGCCAGAAACCTTGTTGACACTTGCTAACGTCACTTGAATACTAGGTTGTCATCCTCAGCATGACGCTAGAATGTCGGATGGGTATTTTACACGCACACAGATAAATCCGCAAGCGCACGGATACCGTTGTAGCTTTCACCCGGTTAAAGGTTTTAAATCGTATCCACAGGGAAACGGGAGAACCAACTACGCTCTAACTTAACCAGAAAAGATAGGTAGGTGATGATAGAATAGGTGGTAAAATAAGATATGATAAATATCAAAGGTAAAGTGGCACAATCTAGTATATGGGCGATAATAGGAGAATAGAGAGGATAACTATGGTTTCTCCACTTCATAGGGATATGTCTATATCTGGGGACATACCACAGGATAAGAGACACCAGAAAGGGTGCTTAACCCAGGCACACCGGTCCTGCGAGCTCTACAAACGGGATATGGGATGACGGAATTGTCACTTTCTGCTCTACTACCACAGATCCGGAATATAGAGGACATTCACAAGCAATCTAGGCCTAAGCACCGCGCTTACACCTATACTACTCCTTTAACCTACCTCGAGCAATAGATTAAAGTACCCTAAAGAGTTGCAAACCAGAAATATATGAATAGTAATTGCATAATGAATGAAGTAAGTAGATTACCAAAGTCATCGCAGGAGCAAGCTTAATTAGAACTTGATCATGTCGAAGTACAACCGGAGGAGGCACCGACATGCCGGCCTCTCCTCCAATTCCTCCCTCGCTCTCCATCCCTCCATTATCTAGATCTATTCTAATTTAGAGAAGAGAGAATATCCATTCGAGGGACACCTCTACAACTCATAATAATTGTGTGTTCTCAGGGGGGGTCTGCCCCTCTATTTATAGCCTAGGATTTCCCCACTTTTTCCTAGCCAACCAATGTGGGACTAAACATGTTTCCCACTAATTAAAATAGCCTAATTCTTCAATATTCTCATCATGGGCTTCATCCTCGTATTTGGCCTGCTTATATAGGCCTTCCAAATGAACGTCAGCCGTCGGATCAAACCGACCTTGATCGCACGGTTTTCCTTAATCCTTGAGGTCGGTGGAGCATAATCCTCGAGACTTGCTGTGATTGGCCGCCAGGGCAGGGCGGGCGCCCTAGGCCCTAGGGCGAGCGCCCTGGGCTAGGCTCCGCTTGCCCTCCGGCTCGGCCCAGTTGCTTCTTTGGTCCAATAGTTTACGGAAAATTACCGCAGACTTTAATATCTCTATGTAATCATGACATGTGGACCATTCCTCCGTATTCTCTGATAACCCCCTGCAGAAACAGACAAACACCAAAACTCATGGAATTCTGTCAAATAAAACCCTAAGTCTAGATGTTGGTTGCATATAGGTCCTTTTCCATGTCTAGTTGACGGTTAATTTTGATACTTAAGGACCGTCAACAGATCTCAGCTTGTCGACATCTATGTTAAGCAACACAAAGAGAAGGCGCATCGTGAAGCATTGGAGAGGGGTCTATCTCACCCGATACATCTAGGTACAACTGCGTGGTATGCTCGAGAGAAGCAAAGGTGGTTGGCTGCCGAGAAGAAGGTAGAGGAGAAGCAGCCCCTTACAATCAATCGATTGGAGCTAGCAACAATCACCAAAGCCACTTAACGATCCTCCGCTACCTCCAAGCTGCCTAGGTGGCGGCAACCACCAAGAGTAACAAGAATCCTGCAGCCAACACGATCACTAGTGCCACTAGATGCCTCAACTCAACGCAAATGCACTAGGATCACTCCCAATCTCACTTTGGATTATCAAATCTTGAAGGAGATGAGTGGGAGGTGTTCGGTTATGCTCACAAGGATTTTCAACACGTCGGGAAGCCAAGAAAGCTGACCAAAGGCTGAGCAAGTCCAATTTATAGACCCTAAGAACACCCACTAGCCGTTGCTCACAAAACAGCCTACAGACTGACCGTCAGAACAATGCGCCATGGTTCGATGCCTTCAGGTTGCTCCACATGTCCCTTCCATTCAAAACTAGCCGTTGGCGCCTCAACGACTCTCTGGCTGCGCTCAAAACCCTCAGGGTCCGTCCGACCATCGCAACCCTAGAGTCCGACAAGGTTGAGTAAGGTTCCAGAGCCATTTTTGGGCCCTCGGACTGGTCCGACGACCCCCCGTTGGACTGCACAGCCAACGCCCCTATTTCTTCTCCTTTAGCTCAACCCTTCAACCCTTTCTCTCATGTGCTAACTCTAAAGTGTTTCCAAACTTTGTGTATGTGAGTTAGCATTTTTCAACACATTTTTCAGAGGGTTTTATGTGTACTCACTAGGTCCTAATGCACATGCATGAAATCAATTCACCTAGTGGCACTTAGACAACCGTATTTAACTTCGAGTTCCCCACTTAATAGTATGACTATCTATCCTAAACCCGATCACGCACTCTATTGTGTCTTGACCGGCAAAACAAACACCCTATCTTATACCTTTGCCTTAAGTCCATATGATTTTATTTTTCTCTTTCTTCTTTTCCAAGAATTGAGCACTTGATTACCAATTGGCCATCACCATCACCATATGTGCCATCCTTGCTCATCCTTGGATGTGGACCAACTGTCGACGAAATATCGTCGATAGTCCACCGAGGGGTATACCCACGATGGTAGATTGTATGGGGGAGGTGCACGTGAATAGGAACTAGCTGGCTATAGAGACAAAAGATTTAGACAGGTTCAGGCCGTCAATACGACGTAATACCCTACGTCCCATGTTCTGCTGAATTGTATTGTATGTGGTGGAATAATGAGGTAATGAGATGAGATTTGAGGGGGTCCCCTACCCGCCTTATATAGCCCGGGGGGTAGGGTTACAGGTCGGTTAGATCCAAATCTAGTCGGTTACATGATACACATTATATGGAATACGATATCTCGCATATCCGATCAGATTCTATCTCTATCTTTAGGATATCCTCTGGAAGTCTTGCGGTGCACGCCGACCAGTGCCATGCGCCGTGCATCTTGATCTCATGGGCTAGACCACTCTTGATGGTGCGGCCCATGTACATCACCGTGGGTACCTGGGGTTACACCCCCCACAGCTAGTCCCCGAGCACCTTGTATCCGCTGAGCAACGCCGTCTTGATCAAGTCTGAGCGGTTTGACTTGAAGCCGACCAGTTTAATTGGCAATCTAACCAGTTTAACTGATAATCCGATCAATGAAATTAGGCACCGACTAGTTTAACTGGTAATCCGACCAGTGAAAACAGATGCCGACCAGTTGAACTAGTCAGTAGGCCTCGGACTCACTAAAGTAAGGCTTGCCAGAAGGATGTAAGGGGCTCAAAATTAAAATTTAAAAATTCTTCCCCTTAGGAGAAGTGTGCACACTTATGTGCCATGCGAACGACTTTGAATTCTCCGTGAATGGATACTGGGCCACTAAATGGGCTTTCAGTTTTTTCATTGAAAAAGGCCTTTTTGACAGAGAGCATTTCTAGTCTGGTCAGATAATTTTTTATGGTGCTGCGTATGATTGATCATTGCAACGGTCAAGTGCTCAGCACACTTCACTTCTTCAATCTCGGACAATATTTTGATTTCTTTTCTTTGACCCTGCTACAAGATGTTTCTCAATCTTCTAGCAGGCTCGGGGACTAAGTGTGTATACTTCACCTAACGGTGAGTGTACTGTTTCTCCTTGTTAACTAGTTCACAGCTAAGCTGGGGGCTAGCTAAGTGATCGGCTAAGTCGGGGACTGCTTTCTGGATTCTCCTATTTTTTGACCCTGGCACTAGGTGTTTTCTTCACCTACTGTCAGGCTCGGGGACTAAGTGCGTACACTTTATCTTGTAGTGCGTGTACCAATTCCCTGTGGGCTAAGCCTTCTTATTGACTAAGTCAAAGATGATAATCATCTGACATCGCAAATGGCACATAAGTGTGCACACTTCTCCTAAGGGGAAGAATTTTTAAATTTTAATTTTGAGCCCCTTACATCCTTCTGGCAAGCCTTACTTTAGTGAGTCCGAGGCCTACTGACTAGTTCAACTGGTCGGCATCTGTTTTCACTGGTCGGATTACCAGTTAAACTAGTCGGTGCCTAATTTCATTGATCGGATTATCAGTTAAACTGGTTAGATTGCCAATTAAACTGGTCGGCTTCAAGTCAAACCGCTCAGACTTGATCAAGACGGCGTTGCTCAGCGGATACAAGGTGCTCGGGGACTAGCTGTGGGGGGTGTAACCCCAGGTACCCACGGCGATGTACATGGGCCGCACCATCAAGAGTGGTCTAGCCCATGAGATCAAGATGCACGGCGCATGGCACTGGTCGGCGTGCACCGCAAGACTTCCAGAGGATATCCTAAAGATAGAGATAGAATCTGATCGGATATGCGAGATATCGTATTCCATATAATGTGTATCATGTAACCGACTAGATTTGGATCTAACCGACCTGTAACCCTACCCCCCGGGCTATATAAGGCGGGTAGGGGACCCCCTCAAATCTCATCTCATTACCTCATTATTCCACCACATACAATACAATTCAGCAGAACATGGGACGTAGGGTATTACGTCGTATTGACGGCCTGAACCTGTCTAAATCTTTTGTCTCTATAGCCAGCTAGTTCCTATTCACGTGCACCTCCCCCATACAATCTACCATCGTGGGTATACCCCTCGGTGGACTATCGACGATATTTCGTCGACAGTTGGTCCACATCCAAGGATGAGCAAGGATGGCACATATGGTGATGGTGATGGCCAATTGGTAATCAAGTGCTCAATTCTTGGAAAAGAAGAAAGAGAAAAATAAAATCATATGGACTTAAGGCAAAGGTATAAGATAGGGTGTTTGTTTTGCCGGTCAAGACACAATAGAGTGCGTGATCGGGTTTAGGATAGATAGTCATACTATTAAGTGGGGAACTCGAAGTTAAATACGGTTGTCTAAGTGCCACTAGGTGAATTGATTTCATGCATGTGCATTAGGACCTAGTGAGTACACATAAAACCCTCTGAAAAATGTGTTGAAAAATGCTAACTCACATACACAAAGTTTGGAAACACTTTAGAGTTAGCACATGAGAGAAAGGGTTGAAGGGTTGAGCTAAAGGAGAAGAAATAGGGGCGTTGGCTGTGCAGTCCAACGGGGGGTCGTCGGACCAGTCCGAGGGCCCAAAAATGGCTCTGGAACCTTACTCAACCTTGTCGGACTCTAGGGTTGCGATGGTCGGACGGACCCTGAGGGTTTTGAGCGCAGCCAGAGAGTCGTTGAGGCGCCAACGGCTAGTTTTGAATGGAAGGGACATGTGGAGCAACCTGAAGGCATCGAACCATGGCGCATTGTTCTGACGGTCAGTCTGTAGGCTGTTTTGTGAGCAACGGCTAGTGGGTGTTCTTAGGGTCTATAAATTGGACTTGCTCAGCCTTTGGTCAGCTTTCTTGGCTTCCCGACGTGTTGAAAATCCTTGTGAGCATAACCGAACACCTCCCACTCATCTCCTTCAAGATTTGATAATCCAAAGTGAGATTGGGAGTGATCCTAGTGCATTTGCGTTGAGTTGAGGCATCTAGTGGCACTAGTGATCGTGTTGGCTGCAGGATTCTTGTTACTCTTGGTGGTTGCCGCCACCTAGGCAGCTTGGAGGTAGCGGAGGATCGTTAAGTGGCTTTGGTGATTGTTGCTAGCTCCAATCGATTGATTGTAAGGGGCTGCTTCTCCTCTACCTTCTTCTCGGCAGCCAACCACCTTTGCTTCTCTCGAGCATACCACGCAGTTGTACCTAGATGTATCGGGTGAGATAGACCCCTCTCCAATGCTTCACGATGCGCCTTCTCTTTGTGTTGCTTAACATAGATGTCGACAAGCTGAGATCTGTTGACGGTCCTTAAGTATCAAAATTAACCGTCAACTAGACATGGAAAAGGACCTATATGCAACCAACATCTAGACTTAGGGTTTTATTTGACAGAATTCCATGAGTTTTGGTGTTTGTCTGTTTCTGCAGGGGGTTATCAGAGAATACGGAGGAATGGTCCACATGTCATGATTACATAGAGATATTAAAGTCTGCGGTAATTTTCCGTAAACTATTGGACCAAAGAAGCAACTGGGCCGAGCCGGAGGGCAAGCGGAGCCTAGCCCAGGGCGCTCGCCCTAGGGCCTAGGGCGCCCGCCCTGCCCTGGCGGCCAATCACAGCAAGTCTCGAGGATTATGCTCCACCGACCTCAAGGATTAAGGAAAACCGTGCGATCAAGGTCGGTTTGATCCGACGGCTGACGTTCATATTTGGAAGGCCTATATAAGCAGGCCAAATACGAGGATGAAGCCCATGATGAGAATATTGAAGAATTAGGCTATTTTAATTAGTGGGAAACATGTTTAGTCCCACATTGGTTGGCTAGGAAAAAGTGGGGAAATCCTAGGCTATAAATAGAGGGGCAGACCCCCCCTGAGAACACACAATTATTATGAGTTGTAGAGGTGTCCCTCGAATGGATATTCTCTCTTCTCTAAATTAGAATAGATCTAGATAATGGAGGGATGGAGAGCGAGGGAGGATTGGAGGAGAGGCCGGCATGTCGGTGCCTCCTCCGGTTGTACTTCGACATGATCAAGTTCTAATTAAGCTTGCTCCTGCGATGACTTTGGTAATCTACTTACTTCATTCATTATGCAATTACTATTCATATATTTCTGGTTTGCAACTCTTTAGGGTACTTTAATCTATTGCTCGAGGTAGGTTAAAGGAGTAGTATAGGTGTAAGCGCGGTGCTTAGGCCTAGATTGCTTGTGAATGTCCTCTATATTCCGGATCTGTGGTAGTAGAGCAGAAGTGACAATTCCGTCATCCCATATCCCGTTTGTAGAGCTCGCAGGACCGGTGTGCCTGGGTTAAGCACCCTTTCTGGTGTCTCTTATCCTGTGGTATGTCCCCAGATATAGACATATCCCTATGAAGTGGAGAAACCATAGTTATCCTCTCTATTCTCCTATTATCGCCCATATACTAGATTGTGCCACTTTACCTTTGATATTTATCATATCTTATTTTACCACCTATTCTATCATCACCTACCTATCTTTTCTGGTTAAGTTAGAGCGTAGTTGGTTCTCCCGTTTCCCTGTGGATACGATTTAAAACCTTTAACCGGGTGAAAGCTACAACGGTATCCGTGCGCTTGCGGATTTATCTGTGTGCGTGTAAAATACCCATCCGACATTCTAGCGTCATGCTGAGGATGACAACCTAGTATTCAAGTGACGTTAGCAAGTGTCAACAAGGTTTCTGGCGCCGTTGCCGGGGAAACGGTTGCTGAGTTGACTACGTATTAGCTTAATCATTATTTTCTAAAAATAAAAATAAAAAATAATATATATATATAATAATAATAATAATAATAATAATAATAATAATAAATATATATCCTTATCTTTTCTCTTTATATTTCTTTATCCTTTTCTTTTATCCTCTACTTTTATCCTTTGCCTCATCTTTGCTATTCTTTTCTTTCTTATCTATCCCTTGATCTCTTGTCTAGCATGGATGCAAATATTTCCATCTATCAAAATGCTAGATCCACGGGCACACACCTCGAACCACCAAAATCTTCAAAGCCTATCACAACATCTAGTTTCGAGATAAGCCCAGAATATATAGAATTCCTTCAAAAACAACCTTTCTCGGGAGAAGGTGAGAAAAACCCATACACACATCTACGAGAGTTTTTACGAGTCTGTGACCTCCTTCGCATAGAAGGCATGTCCAATGAGACCATTCAATGGAAGCTCTTTCCATTCTCTTTAACGGGAAAAGCTAAACATTGGTATAAACTCAACGTAGGAAGTGCTCAAGGAGATTGGAAGGTGCTATCCAATGATTTTTGTTTAAAATATTTTTCAATCTCCAAAATGGCGGATCTTCGGATTAAGATTCTTTCTTTTAGACAACTAGAAGAAGAATCTCTTGACGAATCATGGGATCGCTTTAATAACCTTACTCTCACTGCCCAAATCTTTCTATTCCAGAACCTATGCTTCTGCAACATTTTTATAGGGGCCTTAGTAGGGAAAATAAGAAATCCCTTAATGCAGCCGCTAGAGGATCTTTCCTTCACCTGTCTGCTAGTGAAGCTAGGAATTTGGTTGATTTAATGAGTGGAAAGACTCCTAGCATTCAGAAACCAATCCCTGAGGAAGAGAAGGAATCAGTTCCTAGACAAGAAGAGGAAGTTTCGATAGCCAAACCACAATCACTCCAATCCCAAGAGTTAGCTATCGATCCTAAACCATCAAGGCCCCAAAATTCTTCAAGGGAGAAAGGAATTCCAATCTTAGATCTTTTAGATGCTGATGGTTTATAATTCTGGTTTGATAAGAGACCTTCAAGCGGAGATAATTCAAATCCTTGCAAGAATGGTTCTCTTAGAGAGTGTTCTGGTCCCGATCATGAGGAAGTCAAGGATGACATGTCAAGTAATGCCATAGAAGGAGAGCTAAGCTATATAGAAAATTCTATCCGCTCCCCTTCCGTGTTCACAAGTTCTAAATCCATCCTTGACCTCGTAGATTTCTCTCATCCCCTTACTTCCCAGTCTCATGATGATTCTAGCAATCCACCAAGACAATCAAACCATAGGAGTCATGAAGACCACGAAGATGATCAAGAGATGCGACGACAATGGCTGGAATGTGTAGAATGGATGGACAAGGAAGAAGCCTTAATGGATTCTAACCTTGGCTCAATTTCAAATGGTGAGTCTTCAACTCTCTTTGAAGATGAGATTCATCCATCTATAGAAGAGGACCAAGACGAGACCAATCCAAGAGAAATTCTGAACACTCAGATTGGAGACGAAGATGTTGTCAATGAGCATGGAATCTATTCTATAGCTACTTCATTTACTCCATACTCATTTGAAACATCTCCCCAATCAATTGGTCTTTACAACCTCACTACATTCGAGATATTCAACCCCCTCTTCCTTTCTACATTAGAATTAGAAAAGAAAATAAAAATATTTAGTTGTTGCATTGCATCATTAAATCTAAAGCCCCATGTGAGTAGACTTGTGGCTTAAAACCCATAGGTATATTCGCCGTGGTAGCATAAAATAAAATAAATATGTTTCCGTCCTATAACAAAAAGATAAAAATAATAAGTGCATGATCCTGCTAAATAAATAAAATTAGAGGAAGCTCGATATGATCAAAGCTAGAGATTTATGGCTAACACTTAATCAGTTCCACAAGCTTTGTTGAGCTCCACAGAATTCAAGGATCAAAGGAGGCTAGCAGACGGAGGTCATCCTACCCGATGTCAGAGTGCTGTCTCGACAGTCACTCCGAAAGCATTTAAGAGATTTACTCATATGGTGATGAAAGAGCAAGATCTTAGTGTTTTAGCAAATTGAGCATGTCTTAAAGGTAGAGACAACCAATATAGCAACATGGCCAAGGATGTTTTTATGTAAGTTATTCCCCCAAGCTTGAACTTTGCAAAAAGTCAAGTTTGGATGAATTCAATTCAATGTTGCATGATGATTGGTTGGACATACCTTGTGCTTGTTATTCCTTCGATCTCTTTGCTCCAGACCTGGAAAGGTTAGTGACAAGAATACCCAAAGAAATATTTCTACATTTATATTTCTATGCTCAATACACAAGGCAATGTTGCAAATAAGTGAAAGCTCATGTTATGATCTGATAAGCGTTTGTTTTAGGACACTAAGCTTGTCCTTGGGAAACCATCAAATTATGTTGGTGAAATGGTTTCCCCTCCAAAACCAACCTATGTGTACTTATCTCAAGATCACAACGAGATCTGCAATATTTATTATAGACATATGCATCGACAACTGCCCTTTTAAAGTTTTTATAAATAGAAAGGAAGAGGGGGTTGAATATCTCGAATGTAGTGAGGTTGTAAAGACCAATTGATTGGGGAGATGTTTCAAATGAGTATGGAGTAAATGAAGTAGCTATAGAATAGATTCCATGCTCATTGACAACATCTTCGTCTCCAATCTGAGTGTTCAGAATTTCTCTTGGATTGGTCTCGTCTTGGTCCTCTTCTATAGATGGATGAATCTCATCTTCAAAGAGAGTTGAAGACTCACCATTTGAAATTGAGCCAAGGTTAGAATCCATTAAGGCTTCTTCCTTGTCCATCCATTCTACACATTCCAGCCATTGTCGTCGCATCTCTTGATCATCTTCGTGGTCTTCATGACTCCTATGGTTTGATTGTCTTGGTGGATTGCTAGAATCATCATGAGACTGGGAAGTAAGGGGATGAGAGAAATCTACGAGGTCAAGGATGGATTTAGAACTTGTGAACACGGAAGGGGAGCGGATAGAATTTTCTATATAGCTTAGCTCTCCTTCTATGGCATTACTTGACATGTCATCCTTGACTTCCTCATGATCGGGACCAGAACACTCTCTAAGAGAACCATTCTTGCAAGGATTTGAATTATCTCCGCTTGAAGGTCTCTTATCAAACCAGAATTATAAACCATCAGCATCTAAAAGATCTAAGATTGGAATTCCTTTCTCCCTTGAAGAATTTTGGGGCCTTGATGGTTTAGGATCGATAGCTAACTCTTGGGATTGGAGTGATTGTGGTTTGGCTATCGAAACTTCCTCTTCTTGTCTAGGAACTGATTCCTTCTCTTCCTCAGGGATTGGTTTCTGAATGCTAGGAGTCTTTCCACTCATTAAATCAACCAAATTCCTAGCTTCACTAGCAGACAGGTGAAGGAAAGATCCTCTAGCGGCTGCATTAAGGGATTTCTTATTTTCCCTACTAAGGCCCCTATAAAAATGTTGCAGAAGCATAGGTTCTGGAATAGAAAGATTTGGGCAGTGAGAGTAAGGTTATTAAAGCGATCCCATGATTCGTCAAGAGATTCTTCTTCTAGTTGTCTAAAAGAAAGAATCTTAATCCGAAGATCCGCCATTTTGGAGATTGAAAAATATTTTAAACAAAAATCATTGGATAGCACCTTCCAATCTCCTTGAGCACTTCCTACGTTGAGTTTATACCAATGTTTAGCTTTTCCCGTTAAAGAGAATGGAAAGAGCTTCCATTGAATGGTCTCATTGGACATGCCTTCTATGCGAAGGAGGTCACAGACTCGTAAAAACTCTCGTAGATGTGTGTATGGGTTTTTCTCACCTTCTCCCGAGAAAGGTTGTTTTTGAAGGAATTCTATATATTCTGGGCTTATCTCGAAACTAGATGTTGTGATAGGCTTTGAAGATTTTGGTGGTTCGAGGTGTGTGCCCGTGGATCTAGCATTTTGATAGATGGAAATATTTGCATCCATGCTAGACAAGAGATCAAGGGATAGATAAGAAAGAAAAGAATAGCAAAGATGAGGCAAAGGATAAAAGTAGAGGATAAAAGAAAAGGATAAAGAAATATAAAGAGAAAAGATAAGGATATATATTTATTATTATTATTATTATTATTATTATTATTATTATATATATATTATTTTTTATTTTTATTTTTAGAAAATAATGATTAAGCTAATACGTAGTCAACTCAGCAACCGTTTCCCCGGCAACGGCGCCAGAAACCTTGTTGACACTTGCTAACGTCACTTGAATACTAGGTTGTCATCCTCAGCATGACGCTAGAATGTCGGATGGGTATTTTACACGCACACAGATAAATCCGCAAGCGCACGGATACCGTTGTAGCTTTCACCCGGTTAAAGGTTTTAAATCGTAATCCACAGGGAAACGGGGAGAACCAACTACGCTCTAACTTAACCAGAAAAGATAGGTAGGTGATGATAGAATAGGTGGTAAAATAAGATATGATAAATATCAAAGGTAAAGTGGCACAATCTAGTATATGGGCGATAATAGGAGAATAGAGAGGATAACTATGGTTTTCTCCACTTCATAGGGATATGTCTATATCTGGGGACATACCACAGGATAAGAGACACCAGAAAGGGTGCTTAACCCAGGCACACCGGTCCTGCGAGCTCTACAAACGGGATATGGGATGACGGAATTGTCACTTTCTGCTCTACTACCACAGATCCGGAATATAGAGGACATTCACAAGCAATCTAGGCCTAAGCACCGCGCTTACACCTATACTACTCCTTTAACCTACCTCGAGCAATAGATTAAAGTACCCTAAAGAGTTGCAAACCAGAAATATATGAATAGTAATTGCATAATGAATGAAGTAAGTAGATTACCAAAGTCATCGCAGGAGCAAGCTTAATTAGAACTTGATCATGTCGAAGTACAACCGGAGGAGGCACCGACATGCCGGCCTCTCCTCCAATCCTCCCTCGCTCTCCATCCCTCCATTATCTAGATCTATTCTAATTTAGAGAAGAGAGAATATCCATTCGAGGGACACCTCTACAACTCATAATAATTGTGTGTTCTCAGGGGGGGTCTGCCCCTCTATTTATAGCCTAGGATTTCCCCACTTTTTCCTAGCCAACCAATGTGGGACTAAACATGTTTCCCACTAATTAAAATAGCCTAATTCTTCAATATTCTCATCATGGGCTTCATCCTCGTATTTGGCCTGCTTATATAGGCCTTCCAAATGAACGTCAGCCGTCGGATCAAACCGACCTTGATCGCACGGTTTTCCTTAATCCTTGAGGTCGGTGGAGCATAATCCTCGAGACTTGCTGTGATTGGCCGCCAGGGCAGGGCGGGCGCCCTAGGCCCTAGGGCGAGCGCCCTGGGCTAGGCTCCGCTTGCCCTCCGGCTCGGCCCAGTTGCTTCTTTGGTCCAATAGTTTACGGAAAATTACCGCAGACTTTAATATCTCTATGTAATCATGACATGTGGACCATTCCTCCGTATTCTCTGATAACCCCCTGCAGAAACAGACAAACACCAAAACTCATGGAATTCTGTCAAATAAAACCCTAAGTCTAGATGTTGGCTGCAGGATTCTTGTTACTCTTGGTGGTTGCCGCCACCTAGGCAGCTTGGAGGTAGCGGAGGATCGTTAAGTGGCTTTGGTGATTGTTGCTAGCTCCAATCGATTGATTGTAAGGGGCTGCTTCTCCTCTACCTTCTTCTCGGCAGCCAACCACCTTTGCTTCTCTCGAGCATACCACGCAGTTGTACCTAGATGTATCGGGTGAGATAGACCCCTCTCCAATGCTTCACGATGCGCCTTCTCTTTGTGTTGCTTAACATAGATGTCGACAAGCTGAGATCTGTTGACGGTCCTTAAGTATCAAAATTAACCGTCAACTAGACATGGAAAAGGACCTATATGCAACCAACATCTAGACTTAGGGTTTTATTTGACAGAATTCCATGAGTTTTGGTGTTTGTCTGTTTCTGCAGGGGGTTATCAGAGAATACGGAGGAATGGTCCACATGTCATGATTACATAGAGATATTAAAGTCTGCGGTAATTTTCCGTAAACTATTGGACCAAAGAAGCAACTGGGCCGAGCCGGAGGGCAAGCGGAGCCTAGCCCAGGGCGCTCGCCCTAGGGCCTAGGGCGCCCGCCCTGCCCTGGCGGCCAATCACAGCAAGTCTCGAGGATTATGCTCCACCGACCTCAAGGATTAAGGAAAACCGTGCGATCAAGGTCGGTTTGATCCGACGGCTGACGTTCATTTGGAAGGCCTATATAAGCAGGCCAAATACGAGGATGAAGCCCATGATGAGAATATTGAAGAATTAGGCTATTTTAATTAGTGGGAAACATGTTTAGTCCCACATTGGTTGGCTAGGAAAAAGTGGGGAAATCCTAGGCTATAAATAGAGGGGCAGACCCCCCCTGAGAACACACAATTATTATGAGTTGTAGAGGTGTCCCTCGAATGGATATTCTCTCTTCTCTAAATTAGAATAGATCTAGATAATGGAGGGATGGAGAGCGAGGGAGGATTGGAGGAGAGGCCGGCATGTCGGTGCCTCCTCCGGTTGTACTTCGACATGATCAAGTTCTAATTAAGCTTGCTCCTGCGATGACTTTGGTAATCTACTTACTTCATTCATTATGCAATTACTATTCATATATTTCTGGTTTGCAACTCTTTAGGGTACTTTAATCTATTGCTCGAGGTAGGTTAAAGGAGTAGTATAGGTGTAAGCGCGGTGCTTAGGCCTAGATTGCTTGTGAATGTCCTCTATATTCCGGATCTGTGGTAGTAGAGCAGAAAGTGACAATTCCGTCATCCCATATCCCGTTTGTAGAGCTCGCAGGACCGGTGTGCCTGGGTTAAGCACCCTTTCTGGTGTCTCTTATCCTGTGGTATGTCCCCAGATATAGACATATCCCTATGAAGTGGAGAAACCATAGTTATCCTCTCTATTCTCCTATTATCGCCCATATACTAGATTGTGCCACTTTACCTTTGATATTTATCATATCTTATTTTACCACCTATTCTATCATCACCTACCTATCTTTTCTGGTTAAGTTAGAGCGTAGTTGGTTCTCCCGTTTCCCTGTGGATACGATTTAAAACCTTTAACCGGGTGAAAGCTACAACGGTATCCGTGCGCTTGCGGATTTATCTGTGTGCGTGTAAAATACCCATCCGACATTCTAGCGTCATGCTGAGGATGACAACCTAGTATTCAAGTGACGTTAGCAAGTGTCAACAAGGTTTCTGGCGCCGTTGCCGGGGAAACGGTTGCTGAGTTGACTACGTATTAGCTTAATCATTATTTTCTAAAAATAAAAATAAAAAATAATATATATATATAATAATAATAATAATAATAATAATAATAATAATAAATATATATCCTTATCTTTTCTCTTTATATTTCTTTATCCTTTTCTTTTATCCTCTACTTTTATCCTTTGCCTCATCTTTGCTATTCTTTTCTTTCTTATCTATCCCTTGATCTCTTGTCTAGCATGGATGCAAATATTTCCATCTATCAAAATGCTAGATCCACGGGCACACACCTCGAACCACCAAAATCTTCAAAGCCTATCACAACATCTAGTTTCGAGATAAGCCCAGAATATATAGAATTCCTTCAAAAACAACCTTTCTCGGGAGAAGGTGAGAAAAACCCATACACACATCTACGAGAGTTTTTACGAGTCTGTGACCTCCTTCGCATAGAAGGCATGTCCAATGAGACCATTCAATGGAAGCTCTTTCCATTCTCTTTAACGGGAAAAGCTAAACATTGGTATAAACTCAACGTAGGAAGTGCTCAAGGAGATTGGAAGGTGCTATCCAATGATTTTTGTTTAAAATATTTTTCAATCTCCAAAATGGCGGATCTTCGGATTAAGATTCTTTCTTTTAGACAACTAGAAGAAGAATCTCTTGACGAATCATGGGATCGCTTTAATAACCTTACTCTCACTGCCCAAATCTTTCTATTCCAGAACCTATGCTTCTGCAACATTTTTATAGGGGCCTTAGTAGGGAAAATAAGAAATCCCTTAATGCAGCCGCTAGAGGATCTTTCCTTCACCTGTCTGCTAGTGAAGCTAGGAATTTGGTTGATTTAATGAGTGGAAAGACTCCTAGCATTCAGAAACCAATCCCTGAGGAAGAGAAGGAATCAGTTCCTAGACAAGAAGAGGAAGTTTCGATAGCCAAACCACAATCACTCCAATCCCAAGAGTTAGCTATCGATCCTAAACCATCAAGGCCCCAAAATTCTTCAAGGGAGAAAGGAATTCCAATCTTAGATCTTTTAGATGCTGATGGTTTATAATTCTGGTTTGATAAGAGACCTTCAAGCGGAGATAATTCAAATCCTTGCAAGAATGGTTCTCTTAGAGAGTGTTCTGGTCCCGATCATGAGG
>JAHUYU010002065.1:0-21222 GCA_030439765.1 Tripidium arundinaceum | reverse complement strand
AAAAGTGTTATGTGAGTCTATCCTAAAGTCATGGCTAAAACAATCTTCCTTCATGTTTTAAAGTTGTTTTATCAAAGGATTTTCAATTCGTTTTGAAACAGAAAGTGGAATAAGTAAAAATACAACATATGAGAAGCAAACCTGACCGTGGATGAAGCTCGAGGCGATGTGGCATAGTGATAGGCCGGCCGGCCCATTAGGGTGATCGGGCAGCCTGCTCCAGGGTCCATTCGAGCCTACTTTGTTTCACATGGTCCTTGCTTCAATACTTCCTATTTTTTCATGATTTTGATTTGATCTAGTCTTATCATTGTCATGGATGTATTTCCCCCACATTTGTTTCCTGTTAACCTATATGCACAACATGTGGAGACAAACACATATCCGAAAAGAAGATAGAGAATAGTTTATAGCAATCAACTTCCATTAATATAAGGCACTTTATTACAATTGAAAAAATTTCTAAAACAATCACAGCAGCTGACAAAAACAACCTAAACATAACATCCTAATTCAACTAACGGTGCCTTATTAATTGTTCCCTCACTCAGCTCTACCCTTATTCCCAACAAATTTATTAAGGATAGAGAGTTTGCTTTTTAGGTTTTTGCGCTGAATATGCTCTAATTCCATCCTATTATGCAGGGCTTCAATGGTCTTGGAAAGGAGATGCATCTTCTCTTGGAGAGTTGTAATAGTCCGGGTAAGAAGATCAACTCTCTTTTCCAGAGCAGCGACTGTCGTCCTCTGATGCTTCTCTTCCTTATTGAGCGGAGCTAGTGAAGATCTCATTGGTGCCTCCCTTGGCGGAATAAACTTGACTTGTCCTGGTGTAGCACGAATGCCATAAAAGCTTCTTGAGGCTTGGCCGTGGTATACTTGGCACATGTAACCTCCCCAAGCTTATTGGTCTTGAGCAATAATAGCGTCTCATTAGGCCTCAGAGGAAGAAGCTTGGTCCCTATTGGTACTCGGATTGTCGGGCCCTTCAGCTGATGTGGCTTGTACTTCAAAAGTAGACGTTCTGGCGGCATAGGGAGCACAGGCTGACGACCTTGGGTGAAGTAAGATTGCCCAAAACTCTTAGGCCGGACTGGAGCTAGTTGTTTTGGAGAGGTGATAGCAAGAGGAAGAGGTTCTTCTACTAGTGCTATGGCTAACTTACTGGGGTCAGTCCCATAAGGGATGATCTGTTTGTTGGCCATTGGATCTTGAGAGGAGGAGAACTTCTTTGATGAAGGAGAGAAAAGGCTTGATGGGATGAGTTTAGAGGCCAGCAGGGGCTTGTTTATATAGGGGGGATCAACTTGCAGAAGGGGTAAAAAATCAACCTTAATGGCTTATCGCGGCGGCGTATGGTCGAATCTACCGGGAATCCATAAAATATGCAAGAGATTTGCAGAAGATTCACGAAGGAATCGGGCAAAGGCGAACAGACACTGTGGGGGCCGACCGGCCTATAGAGGAGGCCAGTCGGCTTGCCCTGGTCTCCCCTCGCGGGCTCCTTTATCGTGTTGCCCTCTAACACTATTTTATTCCCAAAAAATATATTTACGCTCCACAAAAAGAAAAGAGGAGGGTAGAAGCCTAAATCTATGGTCAAATGATAAAATCTACCTCATCCAAAAACTCAGGACTTTTATTGGGCTCTAAAAAGATTTTGAGACGATGGCCATTTACCTTGAATAACGTACCTTCGTTGTTTTGAAGTGTGACCGCTCCATGCGATGAAGTGTTTATGGCTTTGAATGGTCCTTCCCATTTACTTCAAAGTTTTCCATGCCCGAATAATTTCACCCTGGAATTAAAAAGTAATACCTTGTCTCCCGGGGCGAAGTCCTTCTTCTTGATCCTCTTGCCGTGCCATCTTTTGGTTCTCTTTTTGTAAATCTTGGCGTTGTGATATGCTTTTTCATGCCATTCATCAAGTTCAGAGAGTTGCATCTTCCTTCTTGTTTCGGCAGCTTCCAAATCCATGTTCCATCGTTTGATTGCCCAGTGAGCCTTGAATTCTAGCTCAACAGGCAAGTGACAAGTCTTCCCATATACCAGTTGATATGGCGACATCCCAAGCGGTGTCTTATAGGCCATTCTGTATGCCCATAACGCATTGGGTAGTCTATCCTTCCATGCAGTCCCCATCTCATTGACTTTCTTCTGCAAAATGTTCTTGATTTGCTTATTCGATGTTTCTACCTGGCCACTTGTTTGTGGGTGATACGGAGTAGCAATGTTGTGACGAATCCCATGTCTTAACAAGTACTTGCGAAATTTCTTGTCAATGAAGTGAGAGCCTCCATCACTAATCACCATTCTCGAAACACCGAATCATGGAAATATTATCTCCTCGAACATCTTCTTGGAGCTTCTACATCTGTAGCTCTGCATGGCATAGCTTTGACCCATTTGGAGACGTAGTCGACTGCCACCAAGATGTACTCATAGTTCTTCGACTTTGGAAATGGTCCCATGTAGTCAATACCCCAGACATCCAAGAGTTCAATCTGGAGGTTGTTGGTGAGTGGCATGGCATCTCTTGAATTGATGTTTCCGTGCCTCTAAGATGCTCCACACCTCCGGATGAAGTCCTTCGTGTCTTCATACATGGTTGGCCAGAAAAATCCGCTTTGCCAGATCTTTGCATGTGTACGAATTGCCCCATAATGTCCTCCATATGGCTATGAGTGGCATCTTTCAATAATCTTGATTCCTTCTTCAGCAGGTACACACCTTCTGAGTAGCCCGTCAAAGCAAACTCTGAAGAGGTACGGTTCATCCCATATGTGGAGATGACTCTCATAGATAAGCTTCTTTTTGTTCTCCCCTAGTGGTACATAACCTGCAACCATAAAATTCACAATATTTGCATACCAGGGGTCAAATCTGGAGACCCTGTAGGGCATGTCATCTTGCAGCGAATCATTGATGGGCAATTCATGTGGATTTTCAAACTGCATTCTAGACAAGTGATCAGCAACATAATTTTCTACTCCCTTTTTATCTTTTATTTCTAAGTCAAATTCTTGGAGTAGCAAAATCCATTTTATCAATCGAGGTTTAGCATCTTTCTTAGCGAGCAGGTATTTGAAAGCAGCATGATCAGTATAAACAATCACCTTAGCTCCTACTAAGTAAGATCTAAACTTATCAATAGCAAAAACAACAGCCATGAGTTCTTTTTCAGTTGTTGCATAATTAAGTTGAGGTCCTGTCAAAGTTTTGCTAGCATAAGCAATTGCATGAAGCTTTTTATCTTTTGTTTGTCCCAAAACTGCCCCCACAACATAATCACTATCATCACACATAATTTCAAAAGGCAAAGACCAATTAGGGGGTTGAATGATTAGTGCAGAGATGAGTGCTTTCTTCAGAATTTCAAAAGATTTCAAGCATGCATCATCAAATTCAAAAGGAACGTCCTTGGCCAAAAAATTTGTAAGAGGTCTAGCAATGTGCGAAAAATCTTTTATGAAGCGGCGGTAAAAACCAGCATGGCCAAGAAAACTTTTGATGCCTCTAACATTTATAGGTGGAGGTAGTTGTTTAATTACTTCAATTTTAGCTCTGTCTACCTCAATCCCTCGTTCAGACATATATTCAAATTCCCTGTTTGTCCTTCTTGAATATGCTTCTCAATTGGTTGTCCTATCAACAGATCGAATTCCATGATATTGAAGATATAAAAGCTCAGATGAACCATGGTGTCTCTTATCTGGATAGGTAGGACATACATAATTCCCAAACTTGGGAGAATGTGTCCTGAAGGGCTTTTCAACAGTTTTGTTGTTGGGGTTAATGGCATGTTTTCTAATAAATCATGAGCAAATGATGCAGACGTGATATTAACACCCAAAACTGGATTATAAAGAGCTTCGACAGGATCTTTGTGGATTTGGCAATGAATAGTAATAGAAGGTGAATCCAAACGGATCACATCAGAGGAAAGCTCTGATTCCTCTAACCATTCATTGCTTATTATGGACACTAGTTCTTTTGTAGTCCTCTTAAGGAAAGCTTCCTCAGAAGGGTCAAGAGTGTCTTCTTGGAGTGATGATTTTTGAGACTTCTGGGGCTTCCTTACAGGATGATAATTCGAGGTGTTTCCATATTTAGCAAAAAGTTCATCCTCGAATTCAAGCATGAAGTCGGAAATTGGAGTTTCCTCCTCTTCCGATGGTTCAGAATTTAGGATAGCTGAGGGTAGTGATGGGTTAAGCAAAAATTCAGGTTCAGCTATCTAGAAATCTTCTCTCTAAAGGATTCTCTTCTATTTCTTTAGGTGAAGGGGTGTCTTCTAGAATTTTATCTAGAATGTTTCTCCCTTCTGCAGTGGTTTTATGCAAGAATGAACCTTCTGAAGCTAAGTTAAGAAACTTTGAGGTTTTCCTATTAAAGCCCATGTAAAAATGTTGAAGAAGAATGGGGTCTTGTAAGGTTAGATCTGGTCCAAAATTAATAACATTGTTGAAACGGTCCCAGGATGGAATTAGAGCATATTCAGCGCAAAAACCTAAAAAGCAAACTCTCTATCCTTAATAAATTTGTTGGGAATAAGGGTAGAGCTGAGTGAGGGATTGAGGTAGACAGAGCTAAAATTGAAGTAATTAAACAACTACCTCCACCTATAAATGTTAGAGGCATCAAAAGTTTTCTTGGCCATGCTGGTTTTTACCGCCGCTTCATAAAAGATTTTTCGCACATTGCTAGACCTCTTACAAATTTTTTGGCCAAGGACGTTCCTTTTGAATTTGATGATGCATGCTTGAAATCTTTTGAAATTCTGAAGAAAGCACTCATCTCTGCACTAATCATTCAACCCCCTAATTGGTCTTTGCCTTTTGAAATTATGTGTGATGATAGTGATTATGTTGTGGGGGCAGTTTTGGGACAAACAAAAGATAAAAAGCTTCATGCAATTGCTTATGCTAGCAAAACTTTGACAGGACCTCAACTTAATTATGCAACAACTGAAAAAGAACTCATGGCTGTTGTTTTTGCTATTGATAAGTTTAGATCTTACTTAGTAGGAGCTAAGGTGATTGTTTATACTGATCATGCTGCTTTCAAATACCTGCTCGCTAAGAAAGATGCTAAACCTCGATTGATAAAATGGATTTTGCTACTCCAAGAATTTGACTTAGAAATAAAAGATAAAAAGGGAGTAGAAAATTATGTTGCTGATCACTTGTCTAGAATGCAGTTTGAAAATCCACATGAATTGCCCATCAATGATTCGCTGCAAGATGACATGCCCTACAGGGTCTCCAGATTTGACCCCTGGTATGCAAATATTGTGAATTTTATGGTTGCAGGTTATGTACCACTAGGGGAGAACAAAAAGAAGCTTATCTATGAGAGTCATCTCCACATATGGGATGAACCGTACCTCTTCAGAGTTTGCTTTGACGGGCTACTCAGAAGGTGTGTACCTGCTGAAGAAGGAATCAAGATTATTGAAAGATGCCACTCATAGCCATATGGAGGACATTATGGGGCAATTCGTACACATGCAAAGATCTGGCAAAGCGGATTTTTCTGGCCAACCATGTATGAAGACACGAAGGACTTCATCCGGAGGTGTGGAGCATCTTAGAGGCACGGAAACATCAATTCAAGAGATGCCATGCCACTCACCAACAACCTCCAGATTGAACTCTTGGATGTCTGGGGTATTGACTACATGGGACCATTTCCAAAGTCGAAGAACTATGAGTACATCTTGGTGGCAGTCGACTACGTCTCCAAATGGGTCAAAGCTATGCCATGCAGAGCTACAGATGTAGAAGCTCCAAGAAGATGTTCGAGGAGATAATATTTCCATGATTCGGTGTTTCGAGAATGGTGATTAGTGATGGAGGCTCTCACTTCATTGACAAGAAATTTCGCAAGTACTTGTTAAGACATGGGATTCGTCACAACATTGCTACTCCGTATCACCCACAAACAAGTGGCCAGGTAGAAACATCGAATAAGCAAATCAAGAACATTTTGCAGAAGAAAGTCAATGAGATGGGGACTGCATGGAAGGATAGACTACCCAATGCGTTATGGGCATACAGAATGGCCTATAAGACACCGCTTGGGATGTCGCCATATCAACTGGTATATGGGAAGACTTGTCACTTGCCTGTTGAGCTAGAATTCAAGGCTCACTGGGCAATCAAACGATGGAACATGGATTTGGAAGCTGCCGAAACAAGAAGGAAGATGCAACTCTCTGAACTTGATGAATGGCATGAAAAAGCATATCACAACGCCAAGATTTACAAAAAGAGAACCAAAAGATGGCACGGCAAGAGGATCAAGAAGAAGGACTTCGCCCCGGGAGACAAGGTATTACTTTTTAATTCCAGGGTGAAATTATTCGGGCATGGAAAACTTTGAAGTAAATGGGAAGGACCATTCAAAGCCATAAACACTTCATCGCATGGAGCGGTCACACTTCAAAACAACGAAGGTACGTTATTCAAGGTAAATGGCCATCGTCTCAAAATCTTTTTAGAGCCCAATAAAAGTCCTGAGTTTTTGGATGAGGTAGATTTTATCATTTGACCATAGATTTAGGCTTCTACCCTCCTCTTTTCTTTTTGTGGAGCGTAAATATATTTTTTGGGAATAAAATAGTGTTAGAGGGCAACACGATAAAGGAGCCCGCGAGGGGAGACCAGGGCAAGCCGACTGGCCTCCTCTATAGGCCGGTCGGCCCCCACAGTGTCTGTTCGCCTTTGCCCGATTCCTTCGTGAATCTTCTGCAAATCTCTTGCATATTTTATGGATTCCCGGTAGATTCGACCATACGCCGCCGCGATAAGCCATTAAGGTTGATTTTTTACCCCTTCTGCAAGTTGATCCCCCCTATATAAACAAGCCCCTGCTGGCCTCTAAACTCATCCCATCAAGCCTTTTCTCTCCTTCATCAAAGAAGTTCTCCTCCTCTCAAGATCCAATGGCCAACAAACAGATCATCCCTTATGGGACTGACCCCAGTAAGTTAGCCATAGCACTAGTAGAAGAACCTCTTCCTCTTGCTATCACCTCTCCAAAACAACTAGCTCCAGTCCGGCTAAGAGTTTTGGGCAATCTTACTTCACCCAAGGTCGTCAGCCTGTGCTCCCTATGCCGCCAGAACGTCTACTTTTGAAGTACAAGCCACATCAGCTGAAGGGCCCGACAATCCGAGTACCAATAGGGACCAAGCTTCTTCCTCTGAGGCCTAATGAGACGCTATTATTGCTCAAGACCAATAAGCTTGGGGAGGTTACATGTGCCAAGTATACCACGGCCAAGCCTCAAGAAGCTTTTATGGCATTCGTGCTACACCAGGACAAGTCAAGTTTATTCCGCCAAGGGAGGCACCAATGAGATCTTCACTAGCTCCGCTCAATAAGGAAGAGAAGCATCAGAGGACGACAGTCGCTGCTCTGGAAAAGAGAGTTGATCTTCTTACCCGGACTATTACAACTCTCCAAGAGAAGATGCATCTCCTTTCCAAGACCATTGAAGCCCTGCATAATAGGATGGAATTAGAGCATATTCAGCGCAAAAACCTAAAAAGCAAACTCTCTATCCTTAATAAATTTGTTGGGAATAAGGGTAGAGCTGAGTGAGGGAACAATTAATAAGGCACCGTTAGTTGAATTAGGATGTTATGTTTAGGTTGTTTTTGTCAGCTGCTGTGATTGTTTTAGAAATTTTTTCAATTGTAATAAAGTGCCTTATATTAATGGAAGTTGATTGCTATAAACTATTCTCTATCTTCTTTTCGGATATGTGTTTGTCTCCACATGTTGTGCATATAGGTTAACAGGAAACAAATGTGGGGGAAATACATCCATGACAATGATAAGACTAGATCAAATCAAAATCATGAAAAAATAGGAAGTATTGAAGCAAGGACCATGTGAAACAAAGTAGGCTCGAATGGACCCTGGAGCAGGCTGCCCGATCACCCTAATGGGCCGGCCGGCCTATCACTATGCCACATCGCCTCGAGCTTCATCCACGGTCAGGTTTGCTTCTCATATGTTGTATTTTTACTTATTCCACTTTCTGTTTCAAAACGAATTGAAAATCCTTTGATAAAACAACTTTAAAACATGAAGGAAGATTGTTTTAGCCATGACTTTAGGATAGACTCACATAACACTTTTCTTGGAAAGTCTTGTTACTGTTGGAAACTTATTTATAGGGACCCCATGTCACTTAAGTTGTTGTGGAATGAGATATAGTAGAATAATGAGAACTTGATTCTTGATGTCTCGTCATTGGAGAATTTTAATTTCAAAATTTTAAAATATATAGCTATACTTCTCCTTTGTGGTGAAGCATTGTCCTACCAAAGCCATACATGATATAAAAAGTAGAAAACTAGCTCATAAGCTGCTTGCTATGTGTTGAGTTTTGTCAAACCTTGTGACCCGTGTTGAGAGGTTTGTCATGCTTCCAAGATCAAGATCACGTACACACCACATATATGTGCTACTCCTACACTAGGAGTATGCAAAAACATGCCTTCCATCCAAAATCTATTCCTACACTAGGAGTAGACCAAAAAGATTTATAGGATTCCAATGAAATAAATGCTCCAAGTTCTTGTTAAGATCTCTCCAAAAATATTCATGTGCCAAAAGAGTTTGGGCTATGTTTAAAAAAAATATCATGCCAAAGTGCATGAGTAAAAAAAAGCATGCCAAAGAGCATGATACATAAAAAAAAGAGAGAAAACAATGGGCACTTCGATGCCCGCCCCGAGAGAAAATAATGGGTACCTCGATACCCGCTAGTAAGAATAAGATAGCCCATACTCTCAGAAGCACTTTCAAAAGAAAGAGAGAGTTATCATAAAAGGAGTGCAAAAATAACATATCTCCACACACCTGCACGTCTTGATCAAAGTGTATGACTTGCATCTCCTTGTGGTCCGGTTTTTGATTTAGTAAAATATGTGATGCAAGTATACCTCATTTTTATACCTACCCAAAACTCCACTCAAAAGCCTTAGTGGTAGGTTATGAAAAAGAAGGCAACATACCAAATGCCTTGGTAAGGTTTCATACACATTGAGCGATCGAGAGAATCATTTGAGGAACTTACTTTTGTTTTACAAAAATTCATAAAACCTCCGGATAAATGGTTAATCAAAGAATGAATGATTGGTGATTCTGTTCTAACCATTCTATCTTGCAACCGCCCAAGAACTTGGAAAAGCTATACGCCCCACAGGGATCAAGGTAAAGGGTGGATAAAAATGCCAACTTATTTGAATTGCGGAAGAACACTTTGTTATAAACATGGCACTTGTGAATTATAACGGCATAGTAGCGATTCCTGATCATCAACCAAGTACTTAGCTATTTGCTCGGGACGAGCAAAGGTTAAGCTTGGGGGATTTGTTGGCGGTCACTAACGACCATATCCGACCGCCAATTATAGTCCAAAAACAGGAGAAATAGACATACTTTTAACACATATGCTTTTACTATTGACAAAGTTCCACTTGTATTGGAAGCTTATTATTTTGCAGGAACTAATACCAAAATACAGTGGAACAAGAATCAAAATACGCCAACAGAGAAAGCGTAGCGCAGATCATATACCAAGGAGCCAAGCAAAAGCCCACTTTCATGCAAAATTTGGGCCGAACACCTACGTGGAGGCAACCCTGGTCCAACCAAAAGCCCACCAGAGAAAGGCGGTGGCGAGAGGAGCGGGCCAGGGTGCGGCTGCACCCAGGGTGCGGCCGCACCGCCACTGGCTCCCCTCGGGCCCACCTTTCTCTGGCGGTTGCATGCCGACATGTAGAGGCGGTGTAGGCTAGTTTCCTATTTTATGGCACCCCAAACCAACCTCCTTTATGTATAAAAGGAGGGGTAGTGATCTTGATCTTGGAAGCATGACAAACCTCTCAACACGGGTCACAAGGTTTGACAAAACTCAACACATAGCAAGCAGCTTATGAGCTAGTTTTCTACTTTTTATATCATGTATGGCTTTGGTAGGACAATGCTTCACCACAAAGGAGAAGTATAGCTATATATTTTAAAATTTTGAAATTAAAATTCTCCAATGACGAGACATCAAGAATCAAGTTCTCATTATTCTACTATATCTCATTCCACAACAACTTAAGTGACATGGGGTCCCTATAAATAAGTTTCCAACAGTAACAAGACTTTCCAAGAAAAGTGTTATGTGAGTCTATCCTAAAGTCATGGCTAAAACAATCTTCCTTCATGTTTTAAAGTTGTTTTATCAAAGGATTTTCAATTCGTTTTGAAACAGAAAGTGGAATAAGTAAAAATACAACATATGAGAAGCAAACCTGACCGTGGATGAAGCTCGAGGCGATGTGGCATAGTGATAGGCCGGCCGGCCCATTAGGGTGATCGGGCAGCCTGCTCCAGGGTCCATTCGAGCCTACTTTGTTTCACATGGTCCTTGCTTCAATACTTCCTATTTTTTCATGATTTTGATTTGATCTAGTCTTATCATTGTCATGGATGTATTTCCCCCACATTTGTTTCCTGTTAACCTATATGCACAACATGTGGAGACAAACACATATCCGAAAAGAAGATAGAGAATAGTTTATAGCAATCAACTTCCATTAATATAAGGCACTTTATTACAATTGAAAAAATTTCTAAAACAATCACAGCAGCTGACAAAAACAACCTAAACATAACATCCTAATTCAACTAACGGTGCCTTATTAATTGTTCCCTCACTCAGCTCTACCCTTATTCCCAACAAATTTATTAAGGATAGAGAGTTTGCTTTTTAGGTTTTTGCGCTGAATATGCTCTAATTCCATCCTATTATGCAGGGCTTCAATGGTCTTGGAAAGGAGATGCATCTTCTCTTGGAGAGTTGTAATAGTCCGGGTAAGAAGATCAACTCTCTTTTCCAGAGGCAGCGACTGTCGTCCTCTGATGCTTCTCTTCCTTATTGAGCGGAGCTAGTGAAGATCTCATTGGTGCCTCCCTTGGCGGAATAAACTTGACTTGTCCTGGTGTAGCACGAATGCCATAAAAGCTTCTTGAGGCTTGGCCGTGGTATACTTGGCACATGTAACCTCCCCAAGCTTATTGGTCTTGAGCAATAATAGCGTCTCATTAGGCCTCAGAGGAAGAAGCTTGGTCCCTATTGGTACTCGGATTGTCGGGCCCTTCAGCTGATGTGGCTTGTACTTCAAAAGTAGACGTTCTGGCGGCATAGGGAGCACAGGCTGACGACCTTGGGTGAAGTAAGATTGCCCAAAACTCTTAGGCCGGACTGGAGCTAGTTGTTTTGGAGAGGTGATAGCAAGAGGAAGAGGTTCTTCTACTAGTGCTATGGCTAACTTACTGGGGTCAGTCCCATAAGGGATGATCTGTTTGTTGGCCATTGGATCTTGAGAGGAGGAGAACTTCTTTGATGAAGGAGAGAAAAGGCTTGATGGGATGAGTTTAGAGGCCAGCAGGGGCTTGTTTATATAGGGGGGATCAACTTGCAGAAGGGGTAAAAAATCAACCTTAATGGCTTATCGCGGCGGCGTATGGTCGAATCTACCGGGAATCCATAAAATATGCAAGAGATTTGCAGAAGATTCACGAAGGAATCGGGCAAAGGCGAACAGACACTGTGGGGGCCGACCGGCCTATAGAGGAGGCCAGTCGGCTTGCCCTGGTCTCCCCTCGCGGGCTCCTTTATCGTGTTGCCCTCTAACACTATTTTATTCCCAAAAAATATATTTACGCTCCACAAAAAGAAAAGAGGAGGGTAGAAGCCTAAATCTATGGTCAAATGATAAAATCTACCTCATCCAAAAACTCAGGACTTTTATTGGGCTCTAAAAAGATTTTGAGACGATGGCCATTTACCTTGAATAACGTACCTTCGTTGTTTTGAAGTGTGACCGCTCCATGCGATGAAGTGTTTATGGCTTTGAATGGTCCTTCCCATTTACTTCAAAGTTTTCCATGCCCGAATAATTTCACCCTGGAATTAAAAAGTAATACCTTGTCTCCCGGGGCGAAGTCCTTCTTCTTGATCCTCTTGCCGTGCCATCTTTTGGTTCTCTTTTTGTAAATCTTGGCGTTGTGATATGCTTTTTCATGCCATTCATCAAGTTCAGAGAGTTGCATCTTCCTTCTTGTTTCGGCAGCTTCCAAATCCATGTTCCATCGTTTGATTGCCCAGTGAGCCTTGAATTCTAGCTCAACAGGCAAGTGACAAGTCTTCCCATATACCAGTTGATATGGCGACATCCCAAGCGGTGTCTTATAGGCCATTCTGTATGCCCATAACGCATTGGGTAGTCTATCCTTCCATGCAGTCCCCATCTCATTGACTTTCTTCTGCAAAATGTTCTTGATTTGCTTATTCGATGTTTCTACCTGGCCACTTGTTTGTGGGTGATACGGAGTAGCAATGTTGTGACGAATCCCATGTCTTAACAAGTACTTGCGAAATTTCTTGTCAATGAAGTGAGAGTCTCCATCACTAATCACCATTCTCGAAACACCGAATCATGGAAATATTATCTCCTCGAACATCTTCTTGGAGCTTCTACATCTGTAGCTCTGCATGGCATAGCTTTGACCCATTTGGAGACGTAGTCGACTGCCACCAAGATGTACTCATAGTTCTTCGACTTTGGAAATGGTCCCATGTAGTCAATACCCAGACATCCAAGAGTTCAATCTGGAGGTTGTTGGTGAGTGGCATGGCATCTCTTGAATTGATGTTTCCGTGCCTCTAAGATGCTCCACACCTCCGGATGAAGTCCTTCGTGTCTTCATACATGGTTGGCCAGAAAAATCCGCTTTGCCAGATCTTTGCATGTGTACGAATTGCCCCATAATGTCCTCCATATGGCTATGAGTGGCATCTTTCAATAATCTTGATTCCTTCTTCAGCAGGTACACACCTTCTGAGTAGCCCGTCAAAGCAAACTCTGAAGAGGTACGGTTCATCCCATATGTGGAGATGACTCTCATAGATAAGCTTCTTTTTGTTCTCCCCTAGTGGTACATAACCTGCAACCATAAAATTCACAATATTTGCATACCAGGGGTCAAATCTGGAGACCCTGTAGGGCATGTCATCTTGCAGCGAATCATTGATGGGCAATTCATGTGGATTTTCAAACTGCATTCTAGACAAGTGATCAGCAACATAATTTTCTACTCCCTTTTTATCTTTTATTTCTAAGTCAAATTCTTGGAGTAGCAAAATCCATTTTATCAATCGAGGTTTAGCATCTTTCTTAGCGAGCAGGTATTTGAAAGCAGCATGATCAGTATAAACAATCACCTTAGCTCCTACTAAGTAAGATCTAAACTTATCAATAGCAAAAACAACAGCCATGAGTTCTTTTTCAGTTGTTGCATAATTAAGTTGAGGTCCTGTCAAAGTTTTGCTAGCATAAGCAATTGCATGAAGCTTTTTATCTTTTGTTTGTCCCAAAACTGCCCCCACAACATAATCACTATCATCACACATAATTTCAAAAGGCAAAGACCAATTAGGGGGTTGAATGATTAGTGCAGAGATGAGTGCTTTCTTCAGAATTTCAAAAGATTTCAAGCATGCATCATCAAATTCAAAAGGAACGTCCTTGGCCAAAAAATTTGTAAGAGGTCTAGCAATGTGCGAAAAATCTTTTATGAAGCGGCGGTAAAAACCAGCATGGCCAAGAAAACTTTTGATGCCTCTAACATTTATAGGTGGAGGTAGTTGTTCAATTACTTCAATTTTAGCTCTGTCTACCTCAATCCCTCGTTCAGACATATATTCAAATTCCCTGTTTGTCCTTCTTGAATATGCTTCTCAATTGGTTGTCCTATCAACAGATCGAATTCCATGATATTGAAGATATAAAAGCTCAGATGAACCATGGTGTCTCTTATCTGGATAGGTAGGACATACATAATTCCCAAACTTGGGAGAATGTGTCCTGAAGGGCTTTTCAACAGTTTTGTTGTTGGGGTTAATGGCATGTTTTCTAATAAATCATGAGCAAATGATGCAGACGTGATATTAACACCCAAAACTGGATTATAAAGAGCTTCGACAGGATCTTTGTGGATTTGGCAATGAATAGTAATAGAAGGTGAATCCAAACGGATCACATCAGAGGAAAGCTCTGATTCCTCTAACCATTCATTGCTTATTATGGACACTAGTTCTTTTGTAGTCCTCTTAAGGAAAGCTTCCTCAGAAGGGTCAAGAGTGTCTTCTTGGAGTGATGATTTTTGAGACTTCTGGGGCTTCCTTACAGGATGATAATTCGAGGTGTTTCCATATTTAGCAAAAAGTTCATCCTCGAATTCAAGCATGAAGTCGGAAATTGGAGTTTCCTCCTCTTCCGATGGTTCAGAATTTAGGATAGCTGAGGGTAGTGATGGGTTAAGCAAAAATTCAGGTTCAGCTATCTAGAAATCTTCCTCTAAAGGATTCTCTTCTATTTCTTTAGGTGAAGGGGTGTCTTCTAGAATTTTATCTAGAATGTTTCTCCCTTCTGCAGTGGTTTTATGCAAGAATGAACCTTCTGAAGCTAAGTTAAGAAACTTTGAGGTTTTCCTATTAAAGCCCATGTAAAAATGTTGAAGAAGAATGGGGTCTTGTAAGGTTAGATCTGGTCCAAAATTAATAACATTGTTGAAACGGTCCCAGGATGTGCCTAGAGATTCTTCCTCTTCTTGTTTAAAAGTTAGAACCTTGGCTTGAAGGCTGACTACTTTAGAGATGGGAAAGAAATTCAAGCAAAAGCTAGAACATAAAGTTTCTCATTCTCCCTGCTTACTCCCTATGGTTTGAGTATACCAATGCTTAGCTCTTCCCTTCAAAGAGAAAGGAAAAAGCTTCCATCGTAAAGTTTCATCAGACATGCCTTCAATGCGGAGGCATGCACAGGTCTGCTGAAACTCTCTTAGGTGGATGTAAGGATTTTCGTCTTCCTTGCCTGAGAAGGATTGGTTCTGGATCATGCTAATCAAACACGGGCGCAGCTCATAGCCAGGAGTTAGGATAGGCTTAGAAGATTCTTTTGGCCAAAGGCTTGTGCTCGTGGGTGTAGCATATTGATAGATAGGAGTGGAATTTGTGGAATCCATATGGAAAGAAAAGAATAAAGTAGTATTCGTAGTGTAAGCGTGGTGCTTAGACTCGGTTACTCGTAGATGTACCCTACTTTCCGGATCAGTGGTAGCTCGCGAGGGTGACTCTATAGCCTCATTGAATCCTTTGTAGTCCACCTCCCGTTAGTAGGCCGAGCAGGACCTGTTACTAAGAAGAGCATACTTTGCTTGTGTTCTTCTATAGTAATTTCCCTAGTTGAATATCTTCTCCGTCCTTGTTTGCTACTCAGGGGCTAAGCATAGCTTTAGTTTCTCACACACGTTTCCTTGAGTTCAAAATTCTGGAATACTTTTTGGTGAAGTGCTACATCGGTATCCGTGCACTTGCGGATTTATCTGTGTGTGTTTAAAAATACCAACAAGCATTTCTAGCGCCGTTGCCGGGGAAACGGTTGCTGAGATAACTTCGAACCTAGCTTAACCTTGTATTATACTTTTATCTTTCCTACCTTTTATTCTTTATTCTTTTCTTTCCATATGGATTCCACAAATTCCACTCCTATCTATCAATATGCTACACCCACGAGCACAAGCCTTTGGCCAAAAGAATCTTCTAAGCCTATCCTAACTCCTGGCTATGAGCTGCGCCCGTGTTTGATTAGCATGATCCAGAACCAATCCTTCTCAGGCAAGGAAGACGAAAATCCTTACATCCACCTAAGAGAGTTTCAGCAGACCTGTGCATGCCTCCGCATTGAAGGCATGTCTGATGAAACTTTACGATGGAAGCTTTTTCCTTTCTCTTTGAAGGGAAGAGCTAAGCATTGGTATACTCAAACCATAGGGAGTAAGCAGGGAGAATGAGAAACTTTATGTTCTAGCTTTTGCTTGAATTTCTTTCCCATCTCTAAAGTAGTCAGCCTTCAAGCCAAGGTTCTAACTTTTAAACAAGAAGAGGAAGAATCTCTAGGCACATCCTGGGACCGTTTCAACAATGTTATTAATTTTGGACCAGATCTAACCTTACAAGACCCCATTCTTCTTCAACATTTTTACATGGGCTTTAATAGGAGTGGAATTTGTGGAATCCATATGGAAAGAAAAGAATAAAGAATAAAAGGTAGGAAAGATAAAAGTATAATACAAGGTTAAGCTAGGTTCGAAGTTATCTCAGCAACCGTTTCCCCGGCAACGGCGCTAGAAATGCTTGTTGGTATTTTTAAACACACACAGATAAATCCGCAAGTGCACGGATACCGATGTAGCACTTCACCAAAAAGTATTCCAGAATTTTGAACTCAAGGAAACGTGTGTGAGAAACTAAAGCTATGCTTAGCCCCTGAGTAGCAAACAAGGACGGAGAAGATATTCAACTAGGGAAATTACTATAGAAGAACACAAGCAAAGTATGCTCTTCTTAGTAACAGGTCCTGCTCGGCCTACTAACGGGAGGTGGACTACAAAGGATTCAATGAGGCTATAGAGTCACCCTCGCGAGCTACCACTGATCCGGAAAGTAGGGTACATCTACGAGTAACCGAGTCTAAGCACCACGCTTACACTACGAATACTACTTTATTCTTTTCTTTCCATATGGATTCCACAAATTCCACTCCTATCTATCAATATGCTACACCCACGAGCACAAGCCTTTGGCCAAAAGAATCTTCTAAGCCTATCCTAACTCCTGGCTATGAGCTGCGCCCGTGTTTGATTAGCATGATCCAGAACCAATCCTTCTCAGGCAAGGAAGACGAAAATCCTTACATCCACCTAAGAGAGTTTCAGCAGACCTGTGCATGCCTCCGCATTGAAGGCATGTCTGATGAAACTTTACGATGGAAGCTTTTTCCTTTCTCTTTGAAGGGAAGAGCTAAGCATTGGTATACTCAAACCATAGGGAGTAAGCAGGGAGAATGAGAAACTTTATGTTCTAGCTTTTGCTTGAATTTCTTTCCCATCTCTAAAGTAGTCAGCCTTCAAGCCAAGGTTCTAACTTTTAAACAAGAAGAGGAAGAATCTCTAGGCACATCCTGGGACCGTTTCAACAATGTTATTAATTTTGGACCAGATCTAACCTTACAAGACCCCATTCTTCTTCAACATTTTTACATGGGCTTTAATAGGAAAACCTCAAAGTTTCTTAACTTAGCTTCAGAAGGTTCATTCTTGCATAAAACCACTGCAGAAGGGAGAAACATTCTAGATAAAATTCTAGAAGACACCCCTTCACCTAAAGAAATAGAAGAGAATCCTTTAGAGGAAGATTTCTAGATAGCTGAACCTGAATTTTTGCTTAACCCATCACTACCCTCAGCTATCCTAAATTCTGAACCATCGGAAGAGGAGGAAACTCCAATTTCCGACTTCATGCTTGAATTCGAGGATGAACTTTTTGCTAAATATGGAAACACCTCGAATTATCATCCTGTAAGGAAGCCCCAGAAGTCTCAAAAATCATCACTCCAAGAAGACACTCTTGACCCTTCTGAGGAAGCTTTCCTTAAGAGGACTACAAAAGAACTAGTGTCCATAATAAGCAATGAATGGTTAGAGGAATCAGAGCTTTCCTCTGATGTGATCCGTTTGGATTCACCTTCTATTACTATTCATTGCCAAATCCACAAAGATCCTGTCGAAGCTCTTTATAATCCAGTTTTGGGTGTTAATATCACGTCTGCATCATTTGCTCATGATTTATTAGAAAACATGCCATTAACCCCAACAACAAAACTGTTGAAAAGCCCTTCAGGACACATTCTCCCAAGTTTGGGAATTATGTATGTCCTACCTATCCAGATAAGAGACACCATGGTTCATCTGAGCTTTTATATCTTCAATATCATGGAATTCGATCTGTTGATAGGACAACCAATTGAGAAGCATATTCAAGAAGGACAAACAGGGAATTTGAATATATGTCTGAACGAGGGATTGAGGTAGACAGAGCTAAAATTGAAGTAATTGAACAACTACCTCCACCTATAAATGTTAGAGGCATCAAAAGTTTTCTTGGCCATGCTGGTTTTTACCGCCGCTTCATAAAAGATTTTTCGCACATTGCTAGACCTCTTACAAATTTTTTGGCCAAGGACGTTCCTTTTGAATTTGATGATGCATGCTTGAAATCTTTTGAAATTCTGAAGAAAGCACTCATCTCTGCACTAATCATTCAACCCCCTAATTGGTCTTTGCCTTTTGAAATTATGTGTGATGATAGTGATTATGTTGTGGGGGCAGTTTTGGGACAAACAAAAGATAAAAAGCTTCATGCAATTGCTTATGCTAGCAAAACTTTGACAGGACCTCAACTTAATTATGCAACAACTGAAAAAGAACTCATGGCTGTTGTTTTTGCTATTGATAAGTTTAGATCTTACTTAGTAGGAGCTAAGGTGATTGTTTATACTGATCATGCTGCTTTCAAATACCTGCTCGCTAAGAAAGATGCTAAACCTCGATTGATAAAATGGATTTTGCTACTCCAAGAATTTGACTTAGAAATAAAAGATAAAAAGGGAGTAGAAAATTATGTTGCTGATCACTTGTCTAGAATGCAGTTTGAAAATCCACATGAATTGCCCATCAATGATTCGCTGCAAGATGACATGCCCTACAGGGTCTCCAGATTTGACCCCTGGTATGCAAATATTGTGAATTTTATGGTTGCAGGTTATGTACCACTAGGGGAGAACAAAAAGAAGCTTATCTATGAGAGTCATCTCCACATATGGGATGAACCGTACCTCTTCAGAGTTTGCTTTGACGGGCTACTCAGAAGGTGTGTACCTGCTGAAGAAGGAATCAAGATTATTGAAAGATGCCACTCATAGCCATATGGAGGACATTATGGGGCAATTCGTACACATGCAAAGATCTGGCAAAGCGGATTTTTCTGGCCAACCATGTATGAAGACACGAAGGACTTCATCCGGAGGTGTGGAGCATCTTAGAGGCACGGAAACATCAATTCAAGAGATGCCATGCCACTCACCAACAACCTCCAGATTGAACTCTTGGATGTCTGGGGTATTGACTACATGGGACCATTTCCAAAGTCGAAGAACTATGAGTACATCTTGGTGGCAGTCGACTACGTCTCCAAATGGGTCAAAGCTATGCCATGCAGAGCTACAGATGTAGAAGCTCCAAGAAGATGTTCGAGGAGATAATATTTCCATGATTCGGTGTTTCGAGAATGGTGATTAGTGATGGAGACTCTCACTTCATTGACAAGAAATTTCGCAAGTACTTGTTAAGACATGGGATTCGTCACAACATTGCTACTCCGTATCACCCACAAACAAGTGGCCAGGTAGAAACATCGAATAAGCAAATCAAGAACATTTTGCAGAAGAAAGTCAATGAGATGGGGACTGCATGGAAGGATAGACTACCCAATGCGTTATGGGCATACAGAATGGCCTATAAGACACCGCTTGGGATGTCGCCATATCAACTGGTATATGGGAAGACTTGTCACTTGCCTGTTGAGCTAGAATTCAAGGCTCACTGGGCAATCAAACGATGGAACATGGATTTGGAAGCTGCCGAAACAAGAAGGAAGATGCAACTCTCTGAACTTGATGAATGGCATGAAAAAGCATATCACAACGCCAAGATTTACAAAAAGAGAACCAAAAGATGGCACGGCAAGAGGATCAAGAAGAAGGACTTCGCCCCGGGAGACAAGGTATTACTTTTTAATTCCAGGGTGAAATTATTCGGGCATGGAAAACTTTGAAGTAAATGGGAAGGACCATTCAAAGCCATAAACACTTCATCGCATGGAGCGGTCACACTTCAAAACAACGAAGGTACGTTATTCAAGGTAAATGGCCATCGTCTCAAAATCTTTTTAGAGCCCAATAAAAGTCCTGAGTTTTTGGATGAGGTAGATTTTATCATTTGACCATAGATTTAGGCTTCTACCCTCCTCTTTTCTTTTTGTGGAGCGTAAATATATTTTTTGGGAATAAAATAGTGTTAGAGGGCAACACGATAAAGGAGCCCGCGAGGGGAGACCAGGGCAAGCCGACTGGCCTCCTCTATAGGCCGGTCGGCCCCCACAGTGTCTGTTCGCCTTTGCCCGATTCCTTCGTGAATCTTCTGCAAATCTCTTGCATATTTTATGGATTCCCGGTAGATTCGACCATACGCCGCCGCGATAAGCCATTAAGGTTGATTTTTTACCCCTTCTGCAAGTTGATCCCCCCTATATAAACAAGCCCCTGCTGGCCTCTAAACTCATCCCATCAAGCCTTTTCTCTCCTTCATCAAAGAAGTTCTCCTCCTCTCAAGATCCAATGGCCAACAAACAGATCATCCCTTATGGGACTGACCCCAGTAAGTTAGCCATAGCACTAGTAGAAGAACCTCTTCCTCTTGCTATCACCTCTCCAAAACAACTAGCTCCAGTCCGGCCTAAGAGTTTTGGGCAATCTTACTTCACCCAAGGTCGTCAGCCTGTGCTCCCTATGCCGCCAGAACGTCTACTTTTGAAGTACAAGCCACATCAGCTGAAGGGCCCGACAATCCGAGTACCAATAGGGACCAAGCTTCTTCCTCTGAGGCCTAATGAGACGCTATTATTGCTCAAGACCAATAAGCTTGGGGAGGTTACATGTGCCAAGTATACCACGGCCAAGCCTCAAGAAGCTTTTATGGCATTCGTGCTACACCAGGACAAGTCAAGTTTATTCCGCCAAGGGAGGCACCAATGAGATCTTCACTAGCTCCGCTCAATAAGGAAGAGAAGCATCAGAGGACGACAGTCGCTGCTCTGGAAAAGAGAGTTGATCTTCTTACCCGGACTATTACAACTCTCCAAGAGAAGATGCATCTCCTTTCCAAGACCATTGAAGCCCTGCATAATAGGATGGAATTAGAGCATATTCAGCGCAAAAACCTAAAAAGCAAACTCTCTATCCTTAATAAATTTGTTGGGAATAAGGGTAGAGCTGAGTGAGGGAACAATTAATAAGGCACCGTTAGTTGAATTAGGATGTTATGTTTAGGTTGTTTTTGTCAGCTGCTGTGATTGTTTTAGAAATTTTTTCAATTGTAATAAAGTGCCTTATATTAATGGAAGTTGATTGCTATAAACTATTCTCTATCTTCTTTTCGGATATGTGTTTGTCTCCACATTTGTTTCCTGTTA
>JAHUYU010000510.1:0-20319 GCA_030439765.1 Tripidium arundinaceum | reverse complement strand
GTGAAATGAACGTGGTCACCGGCCATTCGAAGCCTGGTGAAGTGGATCGTGACGCGCAGAAGGCCCCTACCTGGCGCGCCAACTGTCGGTGTCTAGAATGGCGCTCTAGACAGACCGGCTAGTGAGTTTGTTTCTGCGCGTCTAGGCCCGGATGGCTGCGGAAAGCGGACACGAGGATGTATACTGGTTCGGGCAAAATTTCCCTACGTCCGGTGGATGTTGCTACTCGTGTTACTCTGCACCAGTATGCTTATAGTAGGGGTTACAAGCGATCGAGAGAGGAAGCGGATCCCAGGTCTCTGGTGTTTCTTGTGTTCGAAAGTTTCGGTGGTGAAGTGGAGTTGGAGTGCTCCGTGTGTGTGTGGATGAGTTGCCTCTGGTCCTTCCGTTTTCTATTGAGGTCCATGCCCTTCCTTTTATAGTTTGAAGGAGAGCCATGGATTACAGTAAAAATTGGGAAAGGATAGATAGGAAAAAACTTTAAGGCTGCGTCCTTCTTCCTTATTATCCGGGGTAGGCGGCCGCCCTTCGCAGTAAAAGAATGGTATGGCCATCAAATCGCTGCCTCCCCGTTTACTGGCGCAGCATGCCGTTGCCAGGTTTGACCGGGGCGTTCTTACACTGCTTGAGGGCGGGCGGCGCTTGTGTCTTAACCCTCGCGCAGAGAGGGAGGTAGGCGGTGCGAATCAGCACCACCCTGTCGCCTAAATAGGAACTCATGCTCGTCGACTTCCTCCGCGCGAATATTGACATGTTCGCGTGGTGACCCTCGGATATGCCAGGTATTCCAAGGGATGTCGTCGAGCACTCCTTCAACATCCGAGCCGGGTTCAAGCCAGTAAAGCAACGACTGTGCCGCTTCGACGAGGAAAAGCACAGGGTCATCGGCGGCGAGATCCACAAGCTTTTGGCGGCCGGATTCGTTAAGGAGGTATGTCATCCCGAGTGGTTAGCTAATCCGGTACTTGTAAAAAGAAGAATGGTAAATGGAGAATGTGTGTCGACTACACCTCTCTTAACAAGGCATGTCCTAAAGATCCTTTCCCTTTACCACGCATAGACCAGATAGTTGACTCCACCTCGGGGTGCGAAACCCTCTCTTTCCTTGACGCTTATTCCGGCTACCATCAGATTATGATGAAAGAGTCCGACCAACTTGCCACCTCGTTCATCACCCCTTTTGGGTCTTTGTTGGCGGTTACTAACAACATATTTCATATCGCCAACTTGTATGAAAAATGGAGAAAAACACATGTTTTACATGCATGTCTTTGATATTCACCTAGTTCCACATGTATTGGAAGATTACTGTTTTGCAGGACTTAAGTGTGGAATTAGTGTAAAACTCGGGAAAATGCGCAATCAACAAAGCGTATTTCGCGCAGCCCAAGTTGAAGCATGCAAAGAAGGCCAAACCACGTTGCGAACCGGGGCCAATACCCAACATAGAAGCTATCTAGACCCATCAGGGAGCCCACCAGACAAAGTCGGTGGCGAGAGGCGGCAGCCAGGGTGCGGCCGACCCCTGGGGCGGCCGCCCCCCTGGTGACGTGGATCAGGCCCATCTTTCACATGTCGGTTCCTATGGCGGTGCTAAAGGCGGTTTCATAGGTTACCAAGAATATTCGTCCCCGAACTGACCTCTAGGCACTATATAATGCAGCCATGTTCTCCCCGCATCGCTTTAGACTCCTACACCATACCCGAACGTGGGGGAATACAAGGGACGGACAGGCCTGTCACCACCTGCCGCCTACCCCACTACCGTGGAGTACGAACTACAATTACCCATTCCCTTGTATCCAAGTACCACACTTACATACACGAAAACCACATATGTCCCCCCAGGTCCCCGACCCTACGGATCGACAGGCACAGAACATATGCGAGCCCGAAGACTTGATAAACCACCATCCAGACATTAGCCTAAACATAATTACACTAACTATATGTTTAGTTAAGATCAAAGTTCTAATCATCATGATCAAGATACTCGAACTAAGAACTAGTTCTAATACGAAGAACATGAATGAAGAACTTAGCTCTAATTCAAGAACAATACTATAAATATAAGTAGAGAACAAGAACAAGATGGAACTAGAACTAGATTTATTCATACCAAAAACAGCCAAGATGTTCTTCTCCTCTTTACAACTTGAAGCTCTGCTCTAGATCTAAACTACAACTAAAAGGATAAACTAAAACTAGAGAGCTCTGGGGTTGTTTGGCCTGGTAATGTAACTTGTGTGAACTTCTGTGTGAAACTTGATTTACAGAGGAGAACATGGCTGCATTATATAGTGCCTAGAGGTCAGTTCGGGGACGAATATTCTTGGTAACCTATGAAACCGCCTTTAGCACCGCCATAGGAACCGACATGTGAAAGATGGGCCTGATCCACGTCACCAGGGGGGCGGCCGCCCCAGGGGTCGGCCGCACCCTGGCTGCCGCCTCTCGCCACCGACTTTGTCTGGTGGGCTCCCTGATGGGTCTAGATAGCTTCTATGTTGGGTATTGGCCCCGGTTCGCAACGTGGTTTGGCCTTCTTTGCATGCTTCAACTTGGGCTGCGCGAAATACGCTTTGTTGATTGCGCATTTTCCCGAGTTTTACACTAATTCCACACTTAAGTCCTGCAAAACAGTAATCTTCCAATACATGTGGAACTAGGTGAATATCAAAGACATGCATGTAAAACATGTGTTTTTCTCCATTTTTCATACAAGTTGGCGATATGAAATATGTTGTTAGTAACCGCCAACAAAGACCCAAAAGGGGTGATGAACGAGGTGGCAAGTTGGTCGGACTCTTTCATCATAATCTGATGGTAGCCGGAATAAGCGTCAAGGAAAGAGAGGGTTTCGCACCCCGAGGTGGAGTCAACTATCTGGTCTATGCGTGGTAAAGGGAAAGGATCTTTAGGACATGCCTTGTTAAGAGAGGTGTAGTCGACACACATTCTCCATTTACCATTCTTCTTTTTTACAAGTACCGGATTAGCTAACCACTCGGGATGACATACCTCCTTAACGAATCCGGCCGCCAAAAGCTTGTGGATCTCGCCGCCGATGACCCTGTGCTTTTCCTCGTCGAAGCGGCACAGTCGTTGCTTTACTGGCTTGAACCCGGCTCGGATGTTGAAGGAGTGCTCGACGACATCCCTTGGAATACCTGGCATATCCGAGGGTCACCACGCGAACATGTCAATATTCGCGCGGAGGAAGTCGACGAGCATGAGTTCCTATTTAGGCGACAGGGTGGTGCTGATTCGCACCGCCTACCTCCCTCTCTGCGCGAGGGTTAAGACACAAGCGCCGCCCGCCCTCAAGCAGTGTAAGAACGCCCCGGTCAAACCTGGCAACGGCATGCTGCGCCAGTAAACGGGGAGGCAGCGATTTGATGGCCATACCATTCTTTTACTGCGAAGGGCGGCCGCCTACCCGGATAATAAGGAAGAAGGACGCAGCCTTAAAGTTTTTTCCTATCTATCCTTTCCCAATTTTTACTGTAATCCATGGCTCTCCTTCAAACTATAAAAGGAAGGGCATGGACCTCAATAGAAAACGGAAGGACCAGAGGCAACTCATCCACACACACACGGAGCACTCCAACTCCACTTCACCACCGAAACTTTCGAACACAAGAAACACCAGAGACCTGGGATCCGCTTCCTCTCTCGATCGCTTGTAACCCCTACTATAAGCATACTGGTGCAGAGTAACACGAGTAGCAACATCCACCGGACGTAGGGAAATTTTGCCCGAACCAGTATACATCCTCGTGTCCGCTTTCCGCAGCCATCCGGGCCTAGACGCGCAGAAACAAACTCACTAGCCGGTCTGTCTAGAGCGCCATTCTAGACACCGACAGTTGGCGCGCCAGGTAGGGGCCTTCTGCGCGTCACGATCCACTTCACCAGGCTTCGAATGGCCGGTGACCACGTTCATTTCACTCTGGGCTCCCATGTCCGATTCGGGAGCCTAGACTTTCTGTGCATGGGGGTGGACCATGATTTGGTCCTACTTCCTCCCTCTACGCCCATCGACCCGCACGACGACGCCGACTTTGTCGCGCGAGTCGATGGGCGGCCTCCGTCTGTGTGCCACCGAGGCACAAGCTTCCGAGGGCTCCCGACCCCTCGGCATCGACCGACCGTGGCTGGAGCGCCAGCCCAATGCCTTTCGGGGACAACACCCGTCCTCGGAGGTATCCCACGACCTTTACTCGACCTCTCCCAATGTCATGTCTCAGTTCTCAGGGGAACCCCCCGCTCTCCCCGAGATCGGTCCGTACGTCTGCACCACCGGTCGCCTCGTGGTCCGGCATCTCGATACTCAACCTGCAGGCGTCGAGCTCGCAGGCTCGCCGTACCGCCCACAGACCGTCTCGGAGCTCCCTCAGAGTCCCGAGACGGTCTCGAGCGTCGACACCGATGAGTACGACCGTGGCTGGCACGGCGCCGACTTCTTCGGGCTCGACGATGCAGGAGCCCTTCGACGCTTCCTCGACAACTACAACTACCTCCTTGAGACCTCCGATTCCGACGACGGAAGCTACGACCCATCTCGCGAATGCTTCATGTGCGAGATGGGCGAGGACGAGGACGGAGAGGAGGAAGAAGCACCCGGCTACAACGGTGAACACACCCCGGTCGGAGCGGTGGCCCATGCCGCCGCGCAGGCCGAGAGAACGCCCCTGCAGCCGCCCCGAGAGCCTGTGGGACCCCCCGTTGGACAACCGCAGTCCCTGCTGGAACAACTCCTGGAGCGCGAGAGAAGGCTGGATGAGGAGCGATAGAACTTGTTGCCGCAGCGCGCGGCCCTCGAGCAAGAGCTCGCGTGCTGCGGCGACGGTGGCGCGGCCTGGCGCAGGGCTCGCAACGTCCACCAACGCATCTGTGACGATGACGACGACGATGGACTCCCACCGCCCTTCGCTCGGGCAAGCCAAAACATTGCCGCGGCGGCGATACTCCTCCGGGGGATGCCCGAACCATCAACCCCGGAGGGTTGGCGAGCCCGCGGAGAGCTACGCACCCTCCTCGAGCGTGCCGCCGTACAGCAGGCCGAGAGTTCCGCATCTCGGCAACGTGGGCCCGACCCCCTTCGACCCGCGCCCTCGGCGCCTCGCGACAAGGGGGAGTCGGTCCATTGGGACCCACGCAAAGCAGGAGACAAACCCCCATCCGTCCATAACCGCATCGGTGATGACGCACGCAACATCATCAACGCGCGCAAAAAGCACAAGGAGGACGGTGCCAGCCGCGGCTACCACCCTCGCCGGGGCGGCCGCTACGACAGCGAGGAAGACCGGCCCCCGAGCCCCGAGCTGGCGGGGCCTCGGGTTTTCAGCCGGGACATCCACAACGCCCCGTTCCCTGCGCGTTTCCGCCAACCCACCAACATCGCCAAGTACTTCGGGGAAACGAACCCTGAGCTCTGGCTCGACGACTACCGGCTTGCCTGTCAGGCCGGCGGCGCGGACGACGACCTTTTCATCATCTGCAACCTTCCCCTGTTTCTGGCCGACTCAGCGCGAGCCTGGCTAGAACACCTCTCGGCCCACTGTATTCACGGTTGGGCCGATCTGAAGCATGTCTTCGTGGGGAACTTCCAAGGCACTTACGTGCGCCCTGGTAACCCATGGGACCTCAGGAGCTGTCGGCAGAAGAAGGATGAAACCCTCCGCGAGTTCATCCGACGCTTCTCCCGGCAGTGTACTGAGGTTACCAAAACGCCGCTGACGCCGACGTCGTCGGGGCGTTCCTTGCAGGGACCACCTGCAAGGACCTGGTCCACGAGCTGGGGCGCAAGGGCCCCCACACCAGCAAGGAACTCCTAGACATCGCCACCAACTTTGCCTCCGGCAAGGAGGCAGTAGCGGCGATCTTTGACCATCCCCAGGGCAAAGGGAAACGGGAGGAGAACGCCGACGAAGGCGACTCCAGCCGATCGATCAAGAAAAAGAAGAAGAACAAGCCACGGCATGGGAACGACCTCGTAGCCGCCACCGAGCGCAAGGGCAACCGGACCCTACACGAGGGGGCTCCGGGCGTCTTCGACAAAATGCTCGATGAGCCATGCCCGTACCATCGAGGCCCAGTCAGGCACACGCTCAGAGAGTGCGGCATGATGAAGCGATACTTCTCCGGGGACGCCAGGGGGAAGAGTGACCAGAGAAGGAGGCCTGACTAGGACAAGGGCAATGACGGCGAGCAGAAAGACGATGGTTTCCCCGTCGTCGACAATTGTTTCATGATCTTCGGCGGCCCGGCTGCGTATGACACCAAGCGCCAGCGCAAGCTGGAGCGCCGGGAGGTCTACGCCACCGAGCCCGCTACACCATTCTTCCTCGACTGGTTCGACTTCGCTATCACCTTCAACCGCGACGACCACCCCGATCGCGTTCCTCAGCCAGGTCGGTATCCGCTCGTTATCGACCCCATCGTCGGGAACACACGACTCACTAGGGTACTGATGGACGGGGGCAGCGGCCTCAACATCATGTACGCCGAGACCCTCGACGCCATGGGGGTCGACCAGTCCCGACTCCGCCCAAGCGGGGCATCCTTTCACGGCATCGTACCGGGGAAGCGGGCCACACCCCTCGGGCAGATCGACCTGCCCGTCATCTTCGGGGATCCATCCAACTTCAGGAAGGAGGCCCTCACCTTCGAGGTAGTCGGGTTCCGCGGCACCTATCATGCCGTGCTGGGACGGCCATGCTACGCGCAATTCATGGCCGTCCCGAACTACACTTACCTCAAGCTCAAGATGCCAGGGCCCCATGGGGTCATCACCATCCGCACCACCTTCCAGCACGCCTACGAGTGTGACGTCGAGTGCTGCGAATACGCCGCGGCCATCATCGAAGCCGAGGCGCTCGCCGCCGACTTGCAGGCGTGTGCCGCGGAAGCCCCCGACTCCAAGCGGTCCACCAGCTCCTTTGAGCCCGTTGAACAGGTCAAAGAGGTCCCCCTCGACCCCAGCAGCTCGGACGGCAGGACGGTGCGAATCAGCACCACCCTGTCGCCTAAATAGGAACTCATGCTCGTCGACTTCCTCCGCGCGAATATTGACATGTTCGCGTGGTGACCCTCGGATATGCCAGGTATTCCAAGGGATGTCGTCGAGCACTCCTTCAACATCCGAGCCGGGTTCAAGCCAGTAAAGCAACGACTGTGCCGCTTCGACGAGGAAAAGCACAGGGCCATCGGCGGCGAGATCCACAAGCTTTTGGCGGCCGGATTCGTTAAGGAGGTATGTCATCCCGAGTGGTTAGCTAATCCGGTACTTGTAAAAAAGAAGAATGGTAAATGGAGAATGTGTGTCGACTACACCTCTCTTAACAAGGCATGTCCTAAAGATCCTTTCCCTTTACCACGCATAGACCAGATAGTTGACTCCACCTCGGGGTGCGAAACCCTCTCTTTCCTTGACGCTTATTCCGGCTACCATCAGATTATGATGAAAGAGTCCGACCAACTTGCCACCTCGTTCATCACCCCTTTTGGGTCTTTGTTGGCGGTTACTAACAACATATTTCATATCGCCAACTTGTATGAAAAATGGAGAAAAACACATGTTTTACATGCATGTCTTTGATATTCACCTAGTTCCACATGTATTGGAAGATTACTGTTTTGCAGGACTTAAGTGTGGAATTAGTGTAAAACTCGGGAAAATGCGCAATCAACAAAGCGTATTTCGCGCAGCCCAAGTTGAAGCATGCAAAGAAGGCCAAACCACGTTGCGAACCGGGGCCAATACCCAACATAGAAGCTATCTAGACCCATCAGGGAGCCCACCAGACAAAGTCGGTGGCGAGAGGCGGCAGCCAGGGTGCGGCCGACCCCTGGGGCGGCCGCCCCCTGGTGACGTGGATCAGGCCCATCTTTCACATGTCGGTTCCTATGGCGGTGCTAAAGGCGGTTTCATAGGTTACCAAGAATATTCGTCCCCGAACTGACCTCTAGGCACTATATAATGCAGCCATGTTCTCCTCTGTAAATCAAGTTTCACACAGAAGTTCACACAAGTTACATTACCAGGCCAAACAACCCCAGAGCTCTCTAGTTTTAGTTTATCCTTTTAGTTGTAGTTTAGATCTAGAGCAGAGCTTCAAGTTGTAAAGAGGAGAAGAACATCTTGGCTGTTTTTGGTATGAATAAATCTAGTTCTAGTTCCATCTTGTTCTTGTTCTCTACTTATATTTATAGTATTGTTCTTGAATTAGAGCTAAGTTCTTCATTCATGTTCTTCGTATTAGAACTAGTTCTTAGTTCGAGTATCTTGATCATGATGATTAGAACTAGATTTATTCATACCAAAAACAGCCAAGATGTTCTTCTCCTCTTTACAACTTGAAGCTCTGCTCTAGATCTAAACTACAACTAAAAGGATAAACTAAAACTAGAGAGCTCTGGGGTTGTTTGGCCTGGTAATGTAACTTGTGTGAACTTCTGTGTGAAACTTGATTTACAGAGGAGAACATGGCTGCATTATATAGTGCCTAGAGGTCAGTTCGGGGACGAATATTCTTGGTAACCTATGAAACCGCCTTTAGCACCGCCATAGGAACCGACATGTGAAAGATGGGCCTGATCCACGTCACCAGGGGGGCGGCCGCCCCAGGGGTCGGCCGCACCCTGGCTGCCGCCTCTCGCCACCGACTTTGTCTGGTGGGCTCCCTGATGGGTCTAGATAGCTTCTATGTTGGGTATTGGCCCCGGTTCGCAACGTGGTTTGGCCTTCTTTGCATGCTTCAACTTGGGCTGCGCGAAATACGCTTTGTTGATTGCGCATTTTCCCGAGTTTTACACTAATTCCACACTTAAGTCCTGCAAAACAGTAATCTTCCAATACATGTGGAACTAGGTGAATATCAAAGACATGCATGTAAAACATGTGTTTTTCTCCATTTTTCATACAAGTTGGCGATATGAAATATGTTGTTAGTAACCGCCAACAAAGACCCAAAAGGGGTGATGAACGAGGTGGCAAGTTGGTCGGACTCTTTCATCATAATCTGATGGTAGCCGGAATAAGCGTCAAGGAAAGAGAGGGTTTCGCACCCCGAGGTGGAGTCAACTATCTGGTCTATGCGTGGTAAAGGGAAAGGATCTTTAGGACATGCCTTGTTAAGAGAGGTGTAGTCGACACACATTCTCCATTTACCATTCTTCTTTTTTACAAGTACCGGATTAGCTAACCACTCGGGATGACATACCTCCTTAACGAATCCGGCCGCCAAAAGCTTGTGGATCTCGCCGCCGATGGCCCTGTGCTTTTCCTCGTCGAAGCGGCACAGTCGTTGCTTTACTGGCTTGAACCCGGCTCGGATGTTGAAGGAGTGCTCGACGACATCCCTTGGAATACCTGGCATATCCGAGGGTCACCACGCGAACATGTCAATATTCGCGCGGAGGAAGTCGACGAGCATGAGTTCCTATTTAGGCGACAGGGTGGTGCTGATTCGCACCGCCTACCTCCCTCTCTGCGCGAGGGTTAAGACACAAGCGCCGCCCGCCCTCAAGCAGTGTAAGAACGCCCCGGTCAAACCTGGCAACGGCATGCTGCGCCAGTAAACGGGGAGGCAGCGATTTGATGGCCATACCATTCTTTTACTGCGAAGGGCGGCCGCCTACCCCGGATAATAAGGAAGAAGGACGCAGCCTTAAAGTTTTTTCCTATCTATCCTTTCCCAATTTTTACTGTAATCCATGGCTCTCCTTCAAACTATAAAAGGAAGGGCATGGACCTCAATAGAAAACGGAAGGACCAGAGGCAACTCATCCACACACACACGGAGCACTCCAACTCCACTTCACCACCGAAACTTTCGAACACAAGAAACACCAGAGACCTGGGATCCGCTTCCTCTCTCGATCGCTTGTAACCCCTACTATAAGCATACTGGTGCAGAGTAACACGAGTAGCAACATCCACCGGACGTAGGGAAATTTTGCCCGAACCAGTATACATCCTCGTGTCCGCTTTCCGCAGCCATCCGGGCCTAGACGCGCAGAAACAAACTCACTAGCCGGTCTGTCTAGAGCGCCATTCTAGACACCGACAGTTGGCGCGCCAGGTAGGGGCCTTCTGCGCGTCACGATCCACTTCACCAGGCTTCGAATGGCCGGTGACCACGTTCATTTCACTCTGGGCTCCCATGTCCGATTCGGGAGCCTAGACTTTCTGTGCATGGGGGTGGACCATGATTTGGTCCTACTTCCTCCCTCTACGCCCATCGACCCGCACGACGACGCCGACTTTGTCGCGCGAGTCGATGGGCGGCCTCCGTCTGTGTGCCACCGAGGCACAAGCTTCCGAGGGCTCCCGACCCCTCGGCATCGACCGACCGTGGCTGGAGCGCCAGCCCAATGCCTTTCGGGGACAACACCCGTCCTCGGAGGTATCCCACGACCTTTACTCGACCTCTCCCAATGTCATGTCTCAGTTCTCAGGGGAACCCCCGCTCTCCCCGAGATCGGTCCGTACGTCTGCACCACCGGTCGCCTCGTGGTCCGGCATCTCGATACTCAACCTGCAGGCGTCGAGCTCGCAGGCTCGCCGTACCGCCCACAGACCGTCTCGGAGCTCCCTCAGAGTCCCGAGACGGTCTCGAGCGTCGACACCGATGAGTACGACCGTGGCTGGCACGGCGCCGACTTCTTCGGGCTCGACGATGCAGGAGCCCTTCGACGCTTCCTCGACAACTACAACTACCTCCTTGAGACCTCCGATTCCGACGACGGAAGCTACGACCCCATCTCGCGAATGCTTCATGTGCGAGATGGGCGAGGACGAGGACGGAGAGGAGGAAGAAGCACCCGGCTACAACGGTGAACACACCCCGGTCGGAGCGGTGGCCCATGCCGCCGCGCAGGCCGAGAGAACGCCCCTGCAGCCGCCCCGAGAGCCTGTGGGACCCCCCGTTGGACAACCGCAGTCCCTGCTGGAACAACTCCTGGAGCGCGAGAGAAGGCTGGATGAGGAGCGATAGAACTTGTTGCCGCAGCGCGCGGCCCTCGAGCAAGAGCTCGCGTGCTGCGGCGACGGTGGCGCGGCCTGGCGCAGGGCTCGCAACGTCCACCAACGCATCTGTGACGATGACGACGACGATGGACTCCCACCGCCCTTCGCTCGGGCAAGCCAAAACATTGCCGCGGCGGCGATACTCCTCCGGGGGATGCCCGAACCATCAACCCCGGAGGGTTGGCGAGCCCGCGGAGAGCTACGCACCCTCCTCGAGCGTGCCGCCGTACAGCAGGCCGAGAGTTCCGCATCTCGGCAACGTGGGCCCGACCCCCTTCGACCCGCGCCCTCGGCGCCTCGCGACAAGGGGGAGTCGGTCCATTGGGACCCACGCAAAGCAGGAGACAAACCCCCATCCGTCCATAACCGCATCGGTGATGACGCACGCAACATCATCAACGCGCGCAAAAAGCACAAGGAGGACGGTGCCAGCCGCGGCTACCACCCTCGCCGGGGCGGCCGCTACGACAGCGAGGAAGACCGGCCCCCGAGCCCGAGCTGGCGGGGCCTCGGGTTTTCAGCCGGGACATCCACAACGCCCCGTTCCCTGCGCGTTTCCGCCAACCCACCAACACCGCCATAGGAACCGACATGTGAAAGATGGGCCTGATCCACGTCACCAGGGGGGCGGCCGCCCCAGGGGTCGGCCGCACCCTGGCTGCCGCCTCTCGCCACCGACTTTGTCTGGTGGGCTCCCTGATGGGTCTAGATAGCTTCTATGTTGGGTATTGGCCCCGGTTCGCAACGTGGTTTGGCCTTCTTTGCATGCTTCAACTTGGGCTGCGCGAAATACGCTTTGTTGATTGCGCATTTTCCCGAGTTTTACACTAATTCCACACTTAAGTCCTGCAAAACAGTAATCTTCCAATACATGTGGAACTAGGTGAATATCAAAGACATGCATGTAAAACATGTGTTTTTCTCCATTTTTCATACAAGTTGGCGATATGAAATATGTTGTTAGTAACCGCCAACAAAGACCCAAAAGGGGTGATGAACGAGGTGGCAAGTTGGTCGGACTCTTTCATCATAATCTGATGGTAGCCGGAATAAGCGTCAAGGAAAGAGAGGGTTTCGCACCCCGAGGTGGAGTCAACTATCTGGTCTATGCGTGGTAAAGGGAAAGGATCTTTAGGACATGCCTTGTTAAGAGAGGTGTAGTCGACACACATTCTCCATTTACCATTCTTCTTTTTTACAAGTACCGGATTAGCTAACCACTCGGGATGACATACCTCCTTAACGAATCCGGCCGCCAAAAGCTTGTGGATCTCGCCGCCGATGGCCCTGTGCTTTTCCTCGTCGAAGCGGCACAGTCGTTGCTTTACTGGCTTGAACCCGGCTCGGATGTTGAAGGAGTGCTCGACGACATCCCTTGGAATACCTGGCATATCCGAGGGTCACCACGCGAACATGTCAATATTCGCGCGGAGGAAGTCGACGAGCATGAGTTCCTATTTAGGCGACAGGGTGGTGCTGATTCGCACCGTCCTGCCGTCCGAGCTGCTGGGGTCGAGGGGGACCTCTTTGACCTGTTCAACGGGCTCAAAGGAGCTGGTGGACCGCTTGGAGTCGGGGGCTTCCGCGGCACACGCCTGCAAGTCGGCGGCGAGCGCCTCGGCTTCGATGATGGCCGCGGCGTATTCGCAGCACTCGACGTCACACTCGTAGGCGTGCTGGAAGGTGGTGCGGATGGTGATGACCCCATGGGGCCCTGGCATCTTGAGCTTGAGGTAAGTGTAGTTCGGGACGGCCATGAATTGCGCGTAGCATGGCCGTCCCAGCACGGCATGATAGGTGCCGCGGAACCCGACTACCTCGAAGGTGAGGGCCTCCTTCCTGAAGTTGGATGGATCCCCGAAGATGACGGGCAGGTCGATCTGCCCGAGGGGTGTGGCCCGCTTCCCCGGTACGATGCCGTGAAAGGATGCCCCGCTTGGGCGGAGTCGGGACTGGTCGACCCCCATGGCGTCGAGGGTCTCGGCGTACATGATGTTGAGGCCGCTGCCCCCGTCCATCAGTACCCTAGTGAGTCGTGTGTTCCCGACGATGGGGTCGATAACGAGCGGATACCGACCTGGCTGAGGAACGCGATCGGGGTGGTCGTCGCGGTTGAAGGTGATAGCGAAGTCGAACCAGTCGAGGAAGAATGGTGTAGCGGGCTCGGTGGCGTAGACCTCCCGGCGCTCCAGCTTGCGCTGGCGCTTGGTGTCATACGCAGCCGGGCCGCCGAAGATCATGAAACAATTGTCGACGACGGGGAAACCATCGTCTTTCTGCTCGCCGTCATTGCCCTTGTCCTAGTCAGGCCTCCTTCTCTGGTCACTCTTCCCCCTGGCGTCCCCGGAGAAGTATCGCTTCATCATGCCGCACTCTCTGAGCGTGTGCCTGACTGGGCCTCGATGGTACGGGCATGGCTCATCGAGCATTTTGTCGAAGACGCCCGGAGCCCCCTCGTGTAGGGTCCGGTTGCCCTTGCGCTCGGTGGCGGCTACGAGGTCGTTCCCATGCCGTGGCTTGTTCTTCTTCTTTTTCTTGATCGATCGGCTGGAGTCGCCTTCGTCGGCGTTCTCCTCCCGTTTCCCTTTGCCCTGGGGATGGTCAAAGATCGCCGCTACTGCCTCCTTGCCGGAGGCAAAGTTGGTGGCGATGTCTAGGAGTTCCTTGCTGGTGTGGGGGCCCTTGCGCCCCAGCTCGTGGACCAGGTCCTTGCAGGTGGTCCCTGCAAGGAACGCCCCGACGACGTCGGCGTCAGCGGCGTTTGGTAACTCAGTACACTGCCGGGAGAAGCGTCGGATGAACTCGCGGAGGGTTTCATCCTTCTTCTGCCGACAGCTCCTGAGGTCCCATGGGTTACCAGGGCGCACGTAAGTGCCTTGGAAGTTCCCCACGAAGACATGCTTCAGATCGGCCCAACCGTGAATACAGTGGGCCGAGAGGTGTTCTAGCCAGGCTCGCGCTGAGTCGGCCAGAAACAGGGGAAGGTTGCAGATGATGAAAAGGTCGTCGTCCGCGCCGCCGGCCTGACAGGCAAGCCGGTAGTCGTCGAGCCAGAGCTCAGGGTTCGTTTCCCCGAAGTACTTGGCGATGTTGGTGGGTTGGCGGAAACGCGCAGGGAACGGGGCGTTGTGGATGTCCCGGCTGAAAACCCGAGGCCCCGCCAGCTCGGGGCTCGGGGGCCGGTCTTCCTCGCTGTCGTAGCGGCCGCCCCGGCGAGGGTGGTAGCCGCGGCTGGCACCGTCCTCCTTGTGCTTTTTGCGCGCGTTGATGATGTTGCGTGCGTCATCACCGATGCGGTTATGGACGGATGGGGGTTTGTCTCCTGCTTTGCGTGGGTCCCAATGGACCGACTCCCCCTTGTCGCGAGGCGCCGAGGGCGCGGGTCGAAGGGGGTCGGGCCCACGTTGCCGAGATGCGGAACTCTCGGCCTGCTGTACGGCGGCACGCTCGAGGAGGGTGCGTAGCTCTCCGCGGGCTCGCCAACCCTCCGGGGTTGATGGTTCGGGCATCCCCCGGAGGAGTATCGCCGCCGCGGCAATGTTTTGGCTTGCCCGAGCGAAGGGCGGTGGGAGTCCATCGTCGTCGTCATCGTCACAGATGCGTTGGTGGACGTTGCGAGCCCTGCGCCAGGCCGCGCCACCGTCGCCGCAGCACGCGAGCTCTTGCTCGAGGGCCGCGCGCTGCGGCAACAAGTTCTATCGCTCCTCATCCAGCCTTCTCTCGCGCTCCAGGAGTTGTTCCAGCAGGGACTGCGGTTGTCCAACGGGGGGTCCCACAGGCTCTCGGGGCGGCTGCAGGGGCGTTCTCTCGGCCTGCGCGGCGGCATGGGCCACCGCTCCGACCGGGGTGTGTTCACCGTTGTAGCCGGGTGCTTCTTCCTCCTCTCCGTCCTCGTCCTCGCCCATCTCGCACATGAAGCATTCGCGAGATGGGTCGTAGCTTCCGTCGTCGGAATCGGAGGTCTCAAGGAGGTAGTTGTAGTTGTCGAGGAAGCGTCGAAGGGCTCCTGCATCGTCGAGCCCGAAGAAGTCGGCGCCGTGCCAGCCACGGTCGTACTCATCGGTGTCGACGCTCGAGACCGTCTCGGGACTCTGAGGGAGCTCCGAGACGGTCTGTGGGCGGTACGGCGAGCCTGCGAGCTCGACGCCTGCAGGTTGAGTATCGAGATGCCGGACCACGAGGCGACCGGTGGTGCAGACGTACGGACCGATCTCGGGGAGAGCGGGGGTTCCCCTGAGAACTGAGACATGACATTGGGAGAGGTCGAGTAAAGGTCGTGGGATACCTCCGAGGACGGGTGTTGTCCCCGAAAGGCATTGGGCTGGCGCTCCAGCCACGGTCGGTCGATGCCGAGGGGTCGGGAGCCCTCGGAAGCTTGTGCCTCGGTGGCACACAGACGGAGGCCGCCCATCGACTCGCGCGACAAAGTCGGCGTCGTCGTGCGGGTCGATGGGCGTAGAGGGAGGAAGTAGGACCAAATCATGGTCCACCCCCATGCACAGAAAGTCTAGGCTCCCGAATCGGACATGGGAGCCCAGAGTGAAATGAACGTGGTCACCGGCCATTCGAAGCCTGGTGAAGTGGATCGTGACGCGCAGAAGGCCCCTACCTGGCGCGCCAACTGTCGGTGTCTAGAATGGCGCTCTAGACAGACCGGCTAGTGAGTTTGTTTCTGCGCGTCTAGGCCCGGATGGCTGCGGAAAGCGGACACGAGGATGTATACTGGTTCGGGCAAAATTTCCCTACGTCCGGTGGATGTTGCTACTCGTGTTACTCTGCACCAGTATGCTTATAGTAGGGGTTACAAGCGATCGAGAGAGGAAGCGGATCCCAGGTCTCTGGTGTTTCTTGTGTTCGAAAGTTTCGGTGGTGAAGTGGAGTTGGAGTGCTCCGTGTGTGTGTGGATGAGTTGCCTCTGGTCCTTCCGTTTTCTATTGAGGTCCATGCCCTTCCTTTTATAGTTTGAAGGAGAGCCATGGATTACAGTAAAATTGGGAAAGGATAGATAGGAAAAAACTTTAAGGCTGCGTCCTTCTTCCTTATTATCCGGGGTAGGCGGCCGCCCTTCGCAGTAAAAGAATGGTATGGCCATCAAATCGCTGCCTCCCCGTTTACTGGCGCAGCATGCCGTTGCCAGGTTTGACCGGGGCGTTCTTACACTGCTTGAGGGCGGGCGGCGCTTGTGTCTTAACCCTCGCGCAGAAACAAACTCACTAGCCGGTCTGTCTAGAGCGCCATTCTAGACACCGACAGTTGGCGCGCCAGGTAGGGGCCTTCTGCGCGTCACGATCCACTTCACCAGGCTTCGAATGGCCGGTGACCACGTTCATTTCACTCTGGGCTCCCATGTCCGATTCGGGAGCCTAGACTTTCTGTGCATGGGGGTGGACCATGATTTGGTCCTACTTCCTCCCTCTACGCCCATCGACCCGCACGACGACGCCGACTTTGTCGCGCGAGTCGATGGGCGGCCTCCGTCTGTGTGCCACCGAGGCACAAGCTTCCGAGGGCTCCCGACCCCTCGGCATCGACCGACCGTGGCTGGAGCGCCAGCCCAATGCCTTTCGGGGACAACACCCGTCCTCGGAGGTATCCCACGACCTTTACTCGACCTCTCCCAATGTCATGTCTCAGTTCTCAGGGGAACCCCCGCTCTCCCCGAGATCGGTCCGTACGTCTGCACCACCGGTCGCCTCGTGGTCCGGCATCTCGATACTCAACCTGCAGGCGTCGAGCTCGCAGGCTCGCCGTACCGCCCACAGACCGTCTCGGAGCTCCCTCAGAGTCCCGAGACGGTCTCGAGCGTCGACACCGATGAGTACGACCGTGGCTGGCACGGCGCCGACTTCTTCGGGCTCGACGATGCAGGAGCCCTTCGACGCTTCCTCGACAACTACAACTACCTCCTTGAGACCTCCGATTCCGACGACGGAAGCTACGACCCATCTCGCGAATGCTTCATGTGCGAGATGGGCGAGGACGAGGACGGAGAGGAGGAAGAAGCACCCGGCTACAACGGTGAACACACCCCGGTCGGAGCGGTGGCCCATGCCGCCGCGCAGGCCGAGAGAACGCCCCTGCAGCCGCCCCGAGAGCCTGTGGGACCCCCCGTTGGACAACCGCAGTCCCTGCTGGAACAACTCCTGGAGCGCGAGAGAAGGCTGGATGAGGAGCGATAGAACTTGTTGCCGCAGCGCGCGGCCCTCGAGCAAGAGCTCGCGTGCTGCGGCGACGGTGGCGCGGCCTGGCGCAGGCTCGCAACGTCCACCAACGCATCTGTGACGATGACGACGACGATGGACTCCCACCGCCCTTCGCTCGGGCAAGCCAAAACATTGCCGCGGCGGCGATACTCCTCCGGGGGATGCCCGAACCATCAACCCCGGAGGGTTGGCGAGCCCGCGGAGAGCTACGCACCCTCCTCGAGCGTGCCGCCGTACAGCAGGCCGAGAGTTCCGCATCTCGGCAACGTGGGCCCGACCCCCTTCGACCCGCGCCCTCGGCGCCTCGCGACAAGGGGGAGTCGGTCCATTGGGACCCACGCAAAGCAGGAGACAAACCCCCATCCGTCCATAACCGCATCGGTGATGACGCACGCAACATCATCAACGCGCGCAAAAAGCACAAGGAGGACGGTGCCAGCCGCGGCTACCACCCTCGCCGGGGCGGCCGCTACGACAGCGAGGAAGACCGGCCCCCGAGCCCCGAGCTGGCGGGGCCTCGGGTTTTCAGCCGGGACATCCACAACGCCCCGTTCCCTGCGCGTTTCCGCCAACCCACCAACATCGCCAAGTACTTCGGGGAAACGAACCCTGAGCTCTGGCTCGACGACTACCGGCTTGCCTGTCAGGCCGGCGGCGCGGACGACGACCTTTTCATCATCTGCAACCTTCCCCTGTTTCTGGCCGACTCAGCGCGAGCCTGGCTAGAACACCTCTCGGCCCACTGTATTCACGGTTGGGCCGATCTGAAGCATGTCTTCGTGGGGAACTTCCAAGGCACTTACGTGCGCCCTGGTAACCCATGGGACCTCAGGAGCTGTCGGCAGAAGAAGGATGAAACCCTCCGCGAGTTCATCCGACGCTTCTCCCGGCAGTGTACTGAGTTACCAAACGCCGCTGACGCCGACGTCGTCGGGGCGTTCCTTGCAGGGACCACCTGCAAGGACCTGGTCCACGAGCTGGGGCGCAAGGGCCCCCACACCAGCAAGGAACTCCTAGACATCGCCACCAACTTTGCCTCCGGCAAGGAGGCAGTAGCGGCGATCTTTGACCATCCCCAGGGCAAAGGGAAACGGGAGGAGAACGCCGACGAAGGCGACTCCAGCCGATCGATCAAGAAAAAGAAGAAGAACAAGCCACGGCATGGGAACGACCTCGTAGCCGCCACCGAGCGCAAGGGCAACCGGACCCTACACGAGGGGGCTCCGGGCGTCTTCGACAAAATGCTCGATGAGCCATGCCCGTACCATCGAGGCCCAGTCAGGCACACGCTCAGAGAGTGCGGCATGATGAAGCGATACTTCTCCGGGGACGCCAGGGGGAAGAGTGACCAGAGAAGGAGGCCTGACTAGGACAAGGGCAATGACGGCGAGCAGAAAGACGATGGTTTCCCCGTCGTCGACAATTGTTTCATGATCTTCGGCGGCCCGGCTGCGTATGACACCAAGCGCCAGCGCAAGCTGGAGCGCCGGGAGGTCTACGCCACCGAGCCCGCTACACCATTCTTCCTCGACTGGTTCGACTTCGCTATCACCTTCAACCGCGACGACCACCCCGATCGCGTTCCTCAGCCAGGTCGGTATCCGCTCGTTATCGACCCCATCGTCGGGAACACACGACTCACTAGGGTACTGATGGACGGGGGCAGCGGCCTCAACATCATGTACGCCGAGACCCTCGACGCCATGGGGGTCGACCAGTCCCGACTCCGCCCAAGCGGGGCATCCTTTCACGGCATCGTACCGGGGAAGCGGGCCACACCCCTCGGGCAGATCGACCTGCCCGTCATCTTCGGGGATCCATCCAACTTCAGGAAGGAGGCCCTCACCTTCGAGGTAGTCGGGTTCCGCGGCACCTATCATGCCGTGCTGGGACGGCCATGCTACGCGCAATTCATGGCCGTCCCGAACTACACTTACCTCAAGCTCAAGATGCCAGGGCCCCATGGGGTCATCACCATCCGCACCACCTTCCAGCACGCCTACGAGTGTGACGTCGAGTGCTGCGAATACGCCGCGGCCATCATCGAAGCCGAGGCGCTCGCCGCCGACTTGCAGGCGTGTGCCGCGGAAGCCCCCGACTCCAAGCGGTCCACCAGCTCCTTTGAGCCCGTTGAACAGGTCAAAGAGGTCCCCCTCGACCCCAGCAGCTCGGACGGCAGGACGGTGCGAATCAGCACCACCCTGTCGCCTAAATAGGAACTCATGCTCGTCGACTTCCTCCGCGCGAATATTGACATGTTCGCGTGGTGACCCTCGGATATGCCAGGTATTCCAAGGGATGTCGTCGAGCACTCCTTCAACATCCGAGCCGGGTTCAAGCCAGTAAAGCAACGACTGTGCCGCTTCGACGAGGAAAAGCACAGGGCCATCGGCGGCGAGATCCACAAGCTTTTGGCGGCCGGATTCGTTAAGGAGGTATGTCATCCCGAGTGGTTAGCTAATCCGGTACTTGTAAAAAAGAAGAATGGTAAATGGAGAATGTGTGTCGACTACACCTCTCTTAACAAGGCATGTCCTAAAGATCCTTTCCTTTACCACGCATAGACCAGATAGTTGACTCCACCTCGGGGTGCGAAACCCTCTCTTTCCTTGACGCTTATTCCGGCTACCATCAGATTATGATGAAAGAGTCCGACCAACTTGCCACCTCGTTCATCACCCCTTTTGGGTCTTTGTTGGCGGTTACTAACAACATATTTCATATCGCCAACTTGTATGAAAAATGGAGAAAAACACATGTTTTACATGCATGTCTTTGATATTCACCTAGTTCCACATGTATTGGAAGATTACTGTTTTGCAGGACTTAAGTGTGGAATTAGTGTAAAACTCGGGAAAATGCGCAATCAACAAAGCGTATTTCGCGCAGCCCAAGTTGAAGCATGCAAAGAAGGCCAAACCACGTTGCGAACCGGGGCCAATACCCAACATAGAAGCTATCTAGACCCATCAGGGAGCCCACCAGACAAAGTCGGTGGCGAGAGGCGGCAGCCAGGGTGCGGCCGACCCCTGGGGCGGCCGCCCCCCTGGTGACGTGGATCAGGCCCATCTTTCACATGTC
>JAHUYU010001537.1:0-20301 GCA_030439765.1 Tripidium arundinaceum | reverse complement strand
CTAACTAGCTAGCAAAGATAACTAAGAAAGTAATGCGGAGCTGAGTTAGGAGAGTTTCACCGAGGGGCGAAGTATTGAGCCAACCAATATGATCAACAATGAATACCAAGACAACCGAGCACCGGGATCAATCAATCACAATATGAAAGTGATGACACGAAGATTTATCCCGAGGTTCACGTGCTTGCCGGCACGCTAGTCCCCGTTGTGTCCCTCTTCACCACGTGGTTCGGTGGCTAATCGGTTTCACACCGAGCCTCTCAAAAGGCGCCACATGAACCTACCAAATGGCAAAAGGTTACATGAGCAATTTACTAATGTTGCCTTTGGCGCTTCGCCGAGGTAGGCACAAACCCCTCACAATCACCGGAGGTGGCCAAGAACAATCATCAACTCTTGCCAACGCCTCCAAGCTGCTCCAAGCCGTCTAGGTGGCGGCAACCACCAAGAGAAACAAGAATCCCGCAGCAAATCAACCTCCAAGTGCCAACTAGATGCAATCTCACAATGCAAATGCACTTGGATCACTCAATCTCACTTCGAATATGCAAACAAGCAAGAGAGATGAGTGGAAGGGGAGTTGCTTAGCTCAAAGTGCTCACAAGTATGTCAAAATGTCGAAGAGCAAGAGCCTTGAGCCGGCCAACGAGTATTTATAGACGTACCCCTTCAAATATAGCCGTTAGAAACTTGAAACAGCCGAAGTCGCGTTGACCGGACGCGCTGGTCCAACTGACCGGACGCGCCGGTCACACAACGGCTCTTTCGCGAAACACCGACCGGACGCGCTGGTCGCAACGACCGGACGCGCCGGGCTCGACCGGACGCGCTGGTCCCGTGACCGACCGGACGCGCTGGTCAACCCTGAGCGGCGCACAACGAAACAGTGACCGGACGCGCTGAAGAACTGACCGGACGCCACAGTGCCCGCGTCCGGTTGGAGTCCAGTAAGCTCCCTGAACGACCGGACGCGTCCGGTCGACAGTGACCGGACGCGCTGCGCGTCTGATCGACAAACTAAAACTCGCGCAGACGCTGAACGCTGACCGGACGCGTCCGGTCAAACAGTGACCGCGTCCGGTCCAGCGTCCGGTCACCACTGTGACCTCCGTTCGCTTCCGTTTGATCCGATTGATTTCCGACTTCCGGCGTAGTAGAAAATAGGCATTTCATTTCCCCGAAATCGCCTGAATCCCGCGCTCGCACGCTCGGCGGGAGGGAGAGAGGAACCCAAACCCCTCTCTACCCGCAAACCACAGCGCGACCAACGCCACCTTTGTAAATGTGCCAACACCACCAAGTGATCACGTCATGTGTGAGTGTGTTAGCATTTTCACAATCATTTTTCGAGGCGTTATTAGTTCTATCCAAATGCATATGATTATGAAATGCACACCTAGAGGCACTTAGGAGTTCAATAGCCGCGTCATTCCCCTCTTTATAGTACGGCTATCTATCCTATAATGTAACCACACCCACTAGGTGTCTTGGTTACTAAAACACAACCCTTAAGCATATACCTTTGCCTTGATCACGTAGGGTTGCGTCCAAATCCAAGTGTGGCCATCATGATCACCATGTCCATCTTGCCACCAACCTTGGAACGTACTAATCCTCATATGCTACAAACAACTTAGGCATAGGATTAGTACTTAGGCATTGTCACTAATTACCAACACCAAACATAGGACTTTCAATCACCACCACCAGCAGGGACCTCCCTTTCAAATCCAAAGTCAATAATATATAAGCCCAAAGTGCCTTCTGTAGTTATAGGGACCTTTGTGACATCTCTACATGCAATCCTTAGCCTCACATAATCATACCTATATCTTGACTCTTCATCCACCTCAATAACTTTGCCCACTAGACCTCCCACTTTAGCAAGGGTTTTGTATGATCTCTGATCAGTTGGTATTTTGCTAACTCTAAACCAGCTTGTTTGAAGAACCTTCATCCACCTCAATAACTTTGCCCACTAGACCTCCCACTTTAGCAAGGGTTTTGTATGATCTCTGATCAGTTGGTATTTTGCTAACTCTGAACCAGCTTGTTTGAAGAACCCCTTTAGCATCCATAACTGGGGACCAGGAATCTATCTGAATTTGAGCCCCATTTCTCATGGTCAGATTCTTTAGAAAGCTCCACTGGTTGGCCATTTGTGCAGTAGGAAACCTTAACAAGAACTTCCTCTCAATAACAGGTCTTGCATTCCACCTCCAGGCATCAGCAGCTATGAGGTTCATAAATTCCAACTCGATCTGCTTAGGATTTATAGCACCACTAACAACAGAGATGACATTAGTGCAAGCTCTTTCTTTGGCCACCCTAGGATCAATGCACTCCTCAATATAAAAGAAACTCTGATCTTCAACCTATGTTGTGCATAATTTAGGTCCCACATTCCAAGGTATGCATCGTTTGCAATCAAATGTGATGTGATTCGTGAGTCCACAGATTTCACAAGCATTCTTTCGACAATCTTTGGTTGCATGATTGAACAAACCACATTTTTCACAAGCAAGCCTCTTATTTGCAGGAGCATGATGACTATCAGGAGTTGTGCGATTCTGATTACCTTCCTCTTGATGACTTGCCCCTCCACAGTTGCATCCTTGGGACCCCACTTGGTCTGTTTCTCTTCTTTGTTCTTCTGCCCTTCCCACTTGGCATTGATCTGCTCTTGATCGAGGGTTTGATCTTCAACCGCAACCTCTTCTTCAGGCTCAGGACCCATTGGATTAGGGCCATGGCCATTAGCATCCTTCCTCTTCTAAGTATTCTGCCTTGCTCCATTCCAACCTCTACCCAGATCTTGGCCGAATCCTCCACGACGACCTCTCCCACCGCCGCCAAATTCATCACCACGATCTTCGTAGCCCCCGTGACGATCTCCACCACCACCGCCACGGTCATGGAAACCCCCATGGCGGCCTCCTCCGTGTGGCTGCATCTGCACTTGGATGGTGGGTGCCGGTTCACCGCAGCGAAGGTTCTTGGCGCGGCACCCTTCCAGAAGTGCTTCACGAAGGTGGCTAGAGATGTGGAGGTGGGGATTGGGGGTTTAGGGTTTGGAATTATGACATCCACCAGATGCCGATCGTCTCGGCCTAGGAAAAGGACAGGAGGACAGTGCCCCGATAAGGCGTCATCGTCTACCTCCCGCTCAACCGTGTCTCGATTGATGCCGCGTGTCCCCTGAGAGGGATGCGCCCCTAGGATTCCTGGCACGATGCAGACTTTAGGTGGTGAGCGGAACCACTTTTCCTTCCGAAAATGCCCTCGAATGGAGAACACCAAATCCGCAGACCGCGGTCTCCCCTGTTCTACAACTCTGTTTTGCTCATGCAGAGGCCAACAAAGCCGGATTGGGGCGAATTTGATCTTCAGCGCCTCGTCTGCAACTTCATCGAATGGAAATTCCTTCCTCTTAGTAGTGTACTTGAAGTTCCAATCAGCTGAATCAAATGGAGGACCAAATTTCTTCTTCTTCTTTGAACTCTAACGAGCGTCCTTCAAATTTGGGAAATCATAGGGTCTGAATATTGATGGGGAAGAGGATTTCTTCATACCGCCGCTAGCCCTTGGATTGGATCACCATGAATCCTGGCTAGAGGACGATGCGAGCCCGAAGAAGATGAAGTCTCAAAACCCGAATCCGCCTGCGGAACATTCGCCCGCCTCCACGCATCTCGACGAGCAACCGCATCCTCCACTGGTTCATGAGGGTGAGGGGATGCCAGTAGAAGAGATGGGTCGCGAGGGGGTGGGCTCCCGTTGCCGCCATTGATGATCAGAAGAGATGGGTTGCAGGGTGGGGGCGGTGATGGCGTAGGCGCTACGGGAGATAGACGAACCATGTTCCAACACACCAACTCCGCCTTTCAAAATCTGCTCGCAAAAAGAAACCAACTTCCCTTCTGCTTGGTACTTAATCTTTTCCTGGTTTCCTCAGTGGAGTCCTTTTCGTCCTGCTCCACTGTTGATTTATGGAGGATATCTAAATAAATAAATTGTTGTTCTAGCTAGTTATTGGAGATGTGTGAGCTTTGTAAGGACTCATTTGGCTCGGCTCCGCATGGCTCCGACTCCGCCTGTCCATATCTGTGCATCACTGTGTGGCCCTGTAGCAGCTTGTGCAGCAGTTCCGGCTCTGGCAGATTTGAGCCGAGAACCGTAAGGAGCTGGAGGAGTGAGGGATTGGGGTCTCCGGCAGCTCCTCTACAGTACTGTTGCAGGAGCAGAAGCCGCAGGAGCCTCCAAACAGGCCCTAAAATATCGCTGACTGTTGGAGCTGACGTGTACAGCAGAGAGGGCGAGGCCATGCGTTTCTGATGGGCCGACCGACAAGACGGGGAGTGTGGAACAAGGACCGACGACGCTGTGTTTGGAATTGTTGGCATCAATGGCGTCGTCGTCTTTGTGTGTGTCACCGCCGTCCAACGAACAACCACCACCCTACTCAATTGACGTGTGCAATTTAAGGATAGAGTAAATGCGGTCCAAGCATGGCCATCACGCCGGCGCCGGCCATAATCACGACGGCCGTTAACGGTAAGTAAAACAATCGCCCATCGCCGTCGTCGTCTCTTCCTGAGTTGTTCCGGATCGATCATGCATGTACTACTACTGCTGTGCTAGTAGTACTGTGCTGTCGTGCTGCTACCACCGGTGAAAACAGCTAGCGACGATGTGCATGTGAGGCCGGTGAAGAAAAGAGCATCATCGTTGTGCAGTGGCAGTGCAATGGATTATTGGATCGGACGACCACTACCCTGCATTTACGCGGTCAAGTTCGTGAAGGATACCTTCCTCTACTGCAGATTACGGCCTGTACTGCACACTCGTTAGTGCAGTGTCTGTTGGATCGATGCCAATAACTGTTGCCGGTATCTCTTGCTCCATTACTGAGCCGGCATCATATGCTACCATACTACGTGTCGCGCGTGTCCCTGCCACCCGCCCGCCCGGCGCCCGACGCGATCGATCCGTCACTCACAGAACGAAAAGGCCGGCCGGCTATAAATGAGCGACAAGGCGAGCCGGGCCTCTTCATCACCCGGCCGGTGCGGACACCACAAACGCCACCCACTCGATCGATCGACGATAGCATGGCGAAGCAGCAGCAGCAGCAGCACGGCATGGCGATGGCGCTGCTGGTGGTGGCGCTGCTACTGGCCGCGGCGGCGGAGACGGCGTCGGCGGCTTCGTGCAACGCCGGGCAGCTGGCGGTGTGCGCGGCGGCGATCACGTCCGGCGCGAAGCCCTCCGCGGCGTGCTGCTCCAACCTCAAGGCGCAGCAGGGGTGCTTCTGCCAGTTCGCCAAGAACCCCACCTACGGGAGGTACATCAACAGCCCCAACGCGCGCAAGACCGTCGCCTCCTGCGGCGTCTCCCTGCCGCGCTGCTAAATTTAAGCGAGCCGCCCCGCCACCGCCAGCAGGTCTCGTCTCATCAGCTGTATGTGTCGCGTCTCTCTATCTCTAGTCGCCCGTGTCGTGCTGTTGTGTACTACGCGGCTGCTGCCAGCGCCGCTCTCTCGAGCTACATATATACGAGGAATAAAGGATGGGTTGGTTATTCGTCCATGCACTTTGGCGTCTGGCTGCTCCGATCCCTGCTTTACGTGTAACGTGTGTCAATCGATATATTATATATAGGCCTATTTTGTCACGACTCAGTGAAACAGTTTTTTTTCTTCAGGTTCACAAATAGCTTTACCGTTAAAGTTAATTAAAACTGCATTGATGAATCGTTTAGCAAAACAGCTTTATACGAAGATCCCTTAAAATATAATCATAAAGAATCCAACGCATGACCCATCAGAGCAAGTTAAAGCTAGAAAAAGTCACTATTTTCAGCTTTAACTCACACAAATCCCTTATGAGAGCATGTTTTTAAAAATATTTGTTTGGCACGAAACAAATTCAAAACGGCTCGTGCAATCCGGAGTTGATGTCGTTCACTATTCATGTATGCGTAGGTATATGACACATACACATGGATTGATGAGATGATTGCATGGCGATAGGATCGAGTTTATTTGCGTTCCTCACCACTGCACCGGTAAATTAGCCCGCCGTTTGTCTGATGCAATAATAATAGTACGTGCGTGGCATTTTATTTTATTTCCCACGTGTGCAACAACAACTAAACTACAACCTATCCGCGGCTCTGTCCCAAATAAATTAGCTCATAGAGCTGTATTACTAAGTTAAAATTTGCAAGTTTGACTGAATTTATATAAAATAATATCAAATTTTAATGAGGACACAAAATTAGTATCATTACATATACCATGCATGAAATATATTGTGTTATAGGTATTGATATTAAAATTCTTATAAAGTTAATTAAGTTTATAAAGATTAACTTATAACAACTCTAGTTAATTTGCTTAGGGATGAAAAGATCTATTTATTTAGAAGCCGAGGGAGTATCTGGTGGGTCTCAAAGTTGGGCTTTGTTTGACGGATCATGCCGTCAAGGAGCATGGGTCTAGCCTCGCCGCTCGGCCTTGAGGTTGGAGCAGCACGCCGCGGAGGGCTTCGCGCCGGACGTGATCGCCGCCGCGCACACCGCCAGCTGCCCGGCGTTGCACGAAGCCGCCGACGCCGTCTCCGCCGCCGCGGCCAGTAGCAGCGCCACCACCAGCAGCGCCATCGCCATGCCGTGCTGCTGCTGCTGCTGCTTCGCCATGCTATCGTCGATCGATCGAGTGGGTGGCGTTTGTGGTGTCCGCACCGGCCGGGTGATGAAGAGGCCCGGCTCGCCTTGTCGCTCATTTATAGCCGGCCGGCCTTTTCGTTCTGTGAGTGACGGATCGATCGCGTCGGGCGCCGGGCGGGCGGGTGGCAGGGACACGCGCGACACGTAGTATGGTAGCATATGATGCCGGCTCAGTAATGGAGCAAGAGATACCGGCAACAGTTATTGGCATCGATCCAACAGACACTGCACTAACGAGTGTGCAGTACAGGCCGTAATCTGCAGTAGAGGAAGGTATCCTTCACGAACTTGACCGCGTAAATGCAGGGTAGTGGTCGTCCGATCCAATAATCCATTGCACTGCCACTGCACAACGATGATGCTCTTTTCTTCACCGGCCTCACATGCACATCGTCGCTAGCTGTTTTCACCGGTGGTAGCAGCACGACAGCACAGTACTACTAGCACAGCAGTAGTAGTACATGCATGATCGATCCGGAACAACTCAGGAAGAGACGACGACGGCGATGGGCGATTGTTTTACTTACCGTTAACGGCCGTCGTGATTATGGCCGGCGCCGGCGTGATGGCCATGCTTGGACCGCATTTACTCTATCCTTAAATTGCACACGTCAATTGAGTAGGGTGGTGGTTGTTCGTTGGACGGCGGTGACACACACAAAGACGACGACGCCATTGATGCCAACAATTCCAAACACAGCGTCGTCGGTCCTTGTTCCACACTCCCCGTCTTGTCGGTCGGCCCATCAGAAACGCATGGCCTCGCCCTCTCTGCTGTACACGTCAGCTCCAACAGTCAGCGATATTTTAGGGCCTGTTTGGAGGCTCCTGCGGCTTCTGCTCCTGCAACAGTACTGTAGAGGAGCTGCCGGAGACCCCAATCCCTCACTCCTCCAGCTCCTTACGGTTCTCGGCTCAAATCTGCCAGAGCCGGAACTGCTGCACAAGCTGCTACAGGGCCACACAGTGATGCACAGATATGGACAGGCGGAGTCGGAGCCATGCGGAGCCGAGCCAAATGAGTCCTTACAAAGCTCACACATCTCCAATAACTAGCTAGAACAACAATTTATTTATTTAGATATCCTCCATAAATCAACAGTGGAGCAGGACGAAAAGGACTCCACTGAGGAAACCAGGAAAAGATTAAGTACCAAGCAGAAGGGAAGTTGGTTTCTTTTTGCGAGCAGATTTTGAAAGGCGGAGTTGGTGTGTTGGAACATGGTTCGTCTATCTCCCGTAGCGCCTACGCCATCACCGCCCCCACCCTGCAACCCATCTCTTCTGATCATCAATGGCGGCAACGGGAGCCCACCCCCTCGCGACCCATCTCTTCTACTGGCATCCCCTCACCCTCATGAACCAGTGGAGGATGCGGTTGCTCGTCGAGATGCGTGGAGGCGGGCGAATGTTCCGCAGGCGGATTCGGGTTTTGAGACTTCATCTTCTTCGGGCTCGCATCGTCCTCTAGCCAGGATTCATGGTGATCCAATCCAAGGGCTAGCGGCGGTATGAAGAAATCCTCTTCCCCATCAATATTCAGACCCTATGATTTCCCAAATTTGAAGGACGCTCGTTAGAGTTCAAAGAAGAAGAAGAAATTTGGTCCTCCATTTGATTCAGCTGATTGGAACTTCAAGTACACTACTAAGAGGAAGGAATTTCCATTCGATGAAGTTGCAGACGAGGCGCTGAAGATCAAATTCGCCCCAATCCGGCTTTGTTGGCCTCTGCATGAGCAAAACAGAGTTGTAGAACAGGGGAGACCGCGGTCTGCGGATTTGGTGTTCTCCATTCGAGGGCATTTTCGGAAGGAAAAGTGGTTCCGCTCACCACCTAAAGTCTGCATCGTGCCAGGAATCCTAGGGGCGCATCCCTCTCAGGGGACACGCGGCATCAATCGAGACACGGTTGAGCGGGAGGTAGACGATGACGCCTTATCGGGGCACTGTCCTCCTGTCCTTTTCCTAGGCCGAGACGATCGGCATCTGGTGGATGTCATAATTCCAAACCCTAAACCCCCAATCCCCACCTCCACATCTCTAGCCACCTTCGTGAAGCACTTCTGGAAGGGTGCCGCGCCAAGAACCTTCGCTGCGGTGAACCGGCACCCACCATCCAAGTGCAGATGCAGCCACACGGAGGAGGCCGCCATGGGGGTTTCCATGACCGTGGCGGTGGTGGTGGAGATCGTCACGGGGGCTACGAAGATCGTGGTGATGAATTTGGCGGCGGTGGGAGAGGTCGTCGTGGAGGATTCGGCCAAGATCTGGGTAGAGGTTGGAATGGAGCAAGGCAGAATACTTAGAAGAGGAAGGATGCTAATGGCCATGGCCCTAATCCAATGGGTCCTGAGCCTGAAGAAGAGGTTGCGGTTGAAGATCAAACCCTCGATCAAGAGCAGATCAATGCCAAGTGGGAAGGGCAGAAGAACAAAGAAGAGAAACAGACCAAGTGGGGTCCCAAGGATGCAACTGTGGAGGGGCAAGTCATCAAGAGGAAGGTAATCAGAATCGCACAACTCCTGATAGTCATCATGCTCCTGCAAATAAGAGGCTTGCTTGTGAAAAATGTGGTTTGTTCAATCATGCAACCAAAGATTGTCGAAAGAATGCTTGTGAAATCTGTGGACTCACGAATCACATCACATTTGATTGCAAACGATGCATACCTTGGAATGTGGGACCTAAATTATGCACAACATAGGTTGAAGATCAGAGTTTCTTTTATATTGAGGAGTGCATTGATCCTAGGGTGGCCAAAGAAAGAGCTTGCACTAATGTCATCTCTGTTGTTAGTGGTGCTATAAATCCTAAGCAGATCGAGTTGGAATTTATGAACCTCATAGCTGCTGATGCCTGGAGGTGGAATGCAAGACCTGTTATTGAGAGGAAGTTCTTGTTAAGGTTTCCTACTGCACAAATGGCCAACCAGTGGAGCTTTCTAAAGAATCTGACCATGAGAAATGGGGCTCAAATTCAGATAGATTCCTGGTCCCCAGTTATGGATGCTAAAGGGGTTCTTCAAACAAGCTGGTTCAGAGTTAGCAAAATACCAACTGATCAGAGATCATACAAAACCCTTGCTAAAGTGGGAGGTCTAGTGGGCAAAGTTATTGAGGTGGATGAAGGTTCTTCAAACAAGCTGGTTTAGAGTTAGCAAAATACCAACTGATCAGAGATCATACAAAACCCTTGCTAAAGTGGGAGGTCTAGTGGGCAAAGTTATTGAGGTGGATGAAGAGTCAAGATATAGGTATGATTATGTGAGGCTAAGGATTGCATGTAGAGATGTCACAAAGGTCCCTATAACTACAGAAGGCACTTTGGGCTTATATATTATTGACTTTGGATTTGAAAGGGAGGTCCCTGCTGGTGGTGGTGATTGAAAGTCCTATGTTTGGTGTTGGTAATTAGTGACAATGCCTAAGTACTAATCCTATGCCTAAGTTGTTTGTAGCATATGAGGATTAGTACGTTCCAAGGTTGGTGGCAAGATGGACATGGTGATCATGATGGCCACACTTGGATTTGGACGCAACCCTACGTGATCAAGGCAAAGGTATATGCTTAAGGGTTGTGTTTTAGTAACCAAGACACCTAGTGGGTGTGGTTACATTATAGGATAGATAGCCGTACTATAAAGAGGGGAATGACGCGGCTATTGAACTCCTAAGTGCCTCTAGGTGTGCATTTCATAATCATATGCATTTGGATAGAACTAATAACGCCTCGAAAAATGATTGTGAAAATGCTAACACACTCACACATGACGTGATCACTTGGTGGTGTTGGCACATTTACAAAGGTGGCGTTGGTCGCGCTGTGGTTTGCGGGTAGAGAGGGGTTTGGGTTCCTCTCTCCCTCCCGCCGAGCGTGCGAGCGCGGGATTCAGGCGATTCGGGAAATGAAATGCTATTTTCTACTACGCCGGAAGTCGGAAATCAATCGGATCAAACGGAAGCGAACGGAGGTCACAGTGGTGACCGGACGCTGGACCGGACGCGGTCACTGTTTGACCGGACGCGTCCGGTCAGCGTTCAGCGTCTGCGCGAGTTTTAGTTTGTCGATCAGACGCGCAGCGCGTCCGGTCACTGTCGACCGGACGCGTCCGGTCGTTCAGGGAGCTTACTGGACTCCAACCGGACGCGGGCACTGTGGCGTCCGGTCAGTTCTTCAGCGCGTCCGTCACTGTTTCGTTGTGCGCCGCTCAGGGTTGACCAGCGCGTCCGGTCGGTCACGGGACCAGCGCGTCCGGTCGAGCCCGGCGCGTCCGGTCGTTGCGACCAGCGCGTCCGGTCGGTGTTTCGCGAAAGAGCCGTTGTGTGACCGGCGCGTCCGGTCAGTTGGACCAGCGCGTCCGGTCAACGCGACTTCGGCTGTTTCAAGTTTCTAACGGCTATATTTGAAGGGGTACGTCTATAAATACTCGTTGGCCGGCTCAAGGCTCTTGCTCTTCGACATTTTGACATACTTGTGAGCACTTTGAGCTAAGCAACTCCCCTTCCACTCATCTCTCTTGCTTGTTTGCATATTCGAAGTGAGATTGAGTGATCCAAGTGCATTTGCATTGTGAGATTGCATCTAGTTGGCACTTGGAGGTTGATTTGCTGCGGGATTCTTGTTTCTCTTGGTGGTTGCCGCCACCTAGACGGCTTGGAGCAGCTTGAGGCGTTGGCAAGAGTTGATGATTGTTCTTGGCCACCTCCGGTGATTGTGAGGGGTTTGTGCCTACCTCGGCGAAGCGCCAAAGGCAACATTAGTAAATTGCTCATGTAACCTTTTGCCATTTGGTAGGTTCATGTGGCGCCTTTTGAGAGGCTCGGTGTGAAACCGATTAGCCACCGAACCACGTGGTGAAGAGGGACACAACGGGGACTAGCGTGCCGGCAAGCACGTGAACCTCGGGATAAATCTTCGTGTCATCACTTTCATATTGTGATTGATTGATCCCGGTGCTCGGTTGTCTTGGTATTCATTGTTGATCATATTGGTTGGCTCAATACTTCGCCCCTCGGTGAAACTCTCCTAACTCAGCTCCGCATTACTTTCTTAGTTATCTTTGCTAGCTAGTTAGCTTTGCTAGAGTAGCTCTTTTGTGTAGCTTGCTAGTTGTAGTTGTAGTTACCTTCTCGGTTTGACTTGTGCGGTTGAGTGTCAATTTACTAGAATTGTGAATTGGATAGGTGGCTTGCAAACACCCCATAGGCTAAGCAAAACTTGCATCTCGCTATTTGTTGTATTGATAAACTTGTTTAGCTTGTCATTGTAGAAAATTTTAAAAGGCTATTCACCCCCCTCTAGCCATCAAGACCTTTCAAGTGGTATCGGAGCCGTGGTCACCGTTTGCAAGGCTTAACAACCTCGGTGCAAGATGGCTCAAGTTATGTTCAATCATGTTAATGGCAAGCCTCCATTCTTTGATGGCATCTCTTCCTTTGATCATTGGAAAAGGAAGATGAAGCAATATCTAGGCAATATACATGAGAAGGTTTGGGATGTGACCAAAGAAGGATACATCATTCTTGATGAGGAAAATCTCACTCCAAATGACCGCATCAACAAACAATGCAACACGGCGGCACTTGACACAATCTACCGTGCTATTGATGACAAAGTATTTGAGCAAATCAAAGATCTTGAAAAGTCAATGAGCTTTGGATAAGGCTTGAAGAAACATATGAAGGCACTTCAATGGTAAAAAGTGCCAAGCTATATATGCTCAAGGACAAGTTCTCCACTTCAAGATGAAGGATGATGAATCCATCCCGGAGATGTTCTATAGGCTCCAAGTCATTGTCAATGATCTCAAGGGGCTTGGAGAGAAGGTTGAGGACAAGGACTTCTCACATAAGTTCTTGATGTGCTTACCCAAGAAGTTTGCCACCTTGAGAAGAATGATCTTTAGAGAGGGATTGGACAAGGTCAAACCAACCGATGTGCTTGGAGATATAATGACCGATGCCCAATACAATGATGATGAAGATGAGGTAGAAGAGAAGAAGGAGACCAAAGTCAAGCAAGAGAAGCCCATTGCATTTAAGGCTTCATCTTCTAAGGGCAAGAGCAAGGTGGAGAGCGATGATGATGATCCATTCGATGATGAGACCATGGCCCTCCTAGTGCACAAGATGGGGAGGTTCATGAAGAAGAAAGGATATGGGGCAAGAAAGAGAAGGGACTTCATGAAGGCAAAGGAGGTGCTTTGCTACAATTGCAATAGCCCCGATCATGTAGTGGCAAAGTGCCCCTATGAAGACAAAAGATATCATGATGGGGAGTTAAAGTTGAAGAAGAACAAGAAGGACAAGAAGGAGAAGAAAGAGAAGAAGAGCTTCACTATCAACAAGAAGAAGAAGGGTGGTGGTTATGTGGTCACTTGGGATAGTGACAACTCTGATAGTGATGATGATGAAAGCTCTAGTGATGATGAGAGGACCACTCGGCGAGCCATTGCAAGCATCGCCCTCTCCAACAAGTCATCCATCTTCGACACTACATCGACATGCCTTATGGCCAAGCCTACCAAGGTAAAATATGATGATAGTGATGATGATTCTTGTGCTAATGATGATTGTAGGAGTGATGATGAGGAGGATGAGGACTACTCCAAGGATGATCTATTGGGCATAATAGATCAAATGAGCAAGGGCTACAAGAGGACAACCAAGAAGTGCAAAATCTTGGAGCAAGAGCTCATTGCCAAGAGCAATGAAAATGATGCCTTGATGGAGGAGCTTGTTGCTCTCAAAAAGAGTAAGGAGTGCAAAGGAATTGAACAAGAGCTCAAAGCTCTTAGGAAATCCTTTGATGAGCTAGAGGCCTCTCGTGAGTGTCTAAAGGAAGACCACGAGGACCTTGAAGTTGCTCACACTAGGCTTAAGGAAGCCCACTCCTCTCTACTTGAGCTCATCAAGGAGAAGGACCTCAAGTTGGAGAAGTTCATGAAGGAAGCTAAGGAGGAGCAAGTGATTGTCACTTGTGATATTGGACTAACATGTGATATTATTGATGATTCTTTATTTGTTGGTCCTACTAATGCTTCATGTAGTTCATCATCATCCACCACAACCAACTCTACCTCTACTACTAGTGATTCATCACTTGTGGTTGAGAATGAGACTCTCAAGAGAGAGGTGGATGATCTCACCCGCGCATTAGGCAATGCCTATGGTGGGGATGCCCGCTTGCTAAAATGCTTGGGTAGCCAAAGATTCTCTCTTAACAAAGAGGGTTTGGGCTATACTCCCAAGAAGGACAAGGCGGCCTTTGCTACTTCAAAGCCTCGCTTTGTGAAGAACAATGGTCGTTATTGCACTAGATGTAAGCAAGTTGGGCATCTAGAGATTAATTGTAATAAAATGAACAAAAACAACAAGTTTCATGCTAAAATAGATTACATTCCTTTTGATTCTTGTTATGTGCTTACCAAGGGTGAGAAAGGTGTGCATGCTAGGTTTGTTGGTACACCAATTGTGGGTCCAAAGAAGAAGGCCATTTGGGTACCAAAGAGCTTAGTTACTAACCTCCAAGGACCCAAACAAGTATGGGTACCTAAGAAACATTAATTTATTTTGTAGGTAAATTACAAGGCTGGAGGAAGGCATTGGGTGCTTGATAGTGGGTGCTCTCAACATATGACCGGTGATTCAAGAATGTTCAACTCTCAAATCAAATGATAGTGGCATTGATAGTATCACATTTGGTGACAATAGCAAGGGTAATGTGAAGGCTCTTGGAAGGATTGCAATCTCAAATGATCATAGCATTTCCAATGTGCTCCTAGTTGAAAAGTTGAACTTCAATCTTCTCTCGGTTGCTCAATTATGTGATCTTGGTTTCAAGTGCATATTTGGTGTTGATGATGTGGAGATAGTTAGTGTTGATGGCTCCAATTTGATCTTCAAGGGTTTTAGATATGAGAATCTATACTTGGTTGATTTCAATGCTAGTGACACTCAACTTTCAACATGCTTGCTCACCAAATCAAGTATGGGTTGGTTATGGCATAGAAGACTTGGTCATGTTGGCATGAAGCAATTGAACAAGTTAGTGAAGCATGACTTAGTTAGAGGCTTGAAGGATGTCACATTGAGAAAGATAAGCTATGTAGTGCATGTCAAGCCGGAAAGCAAGTGGGCAACACTCATCCATTGAAGAGCATTATGAGTACTTCCAAGGCATTTGAGTTGTTGCACATGGATTTATTTGGGCCAACTACATATCAAGCATTGGTGGCAACAAGTATGGCTTTGTGATTGTGGATGATTTCACTAGATACACATGGGTATTCTTTCTTGTGGACAAGAGTGATGTATTTGACATATTCAAGAAGTTCATCAAGAGAGTGCAAAATGAGTTTGAGACCACAATCAAGAAAGTAAGAAGTGACAATGGAAGTGAGTTTAGAAATACAAGAGTTGATGAGCTATGTGAGGAGCTCGGAATCAAGCATCAATTTTTGGCCAAGTATACACCTCAATCTAATGGCCTAGTTGAGAGAAAGAATAGAACTTTGATTGATATGGCAAGATCAATGTTAAATGAGTATAATGTGAGTCATTCATTTTGGGCCGAAGCAATCAACACGGCTTGCTTCTATAGCAACCGCCTCTATTGCCACAAGTTCCTAGAGAAGACACCATATGAGATATTGAATGGAAGAAAGCCCAACATTGCATACTTTCGGGTATTTGGTTGCAAATGCTACATCTTGAAGAAGGGCTCTAGATTGAGCAAGTTTGAGAAGAAATGTGATGAATGATTTCTACTTGGTTACTCCACTACTAGCAAAGCTATAGAGTTTAGAATTTGGCTAGTGGTTTACTTGAGGAAGTTCATGATGTTGAGTTGATGAAACAAATGGCTCTCAAGATGAGGAAAATAACTTGGATGATGTGAGAGGAACTTGTGGCAATAGAGGGCGGTTGCTATAGAAGCAAGCCGTGTTGATTGCTTCGGCCCAAAATGAATGACTCACATTATACTCATTTAACATTGATCTTGCCATATCAATCAAAGTTCTATTCTTTCTCTCAACTAGGCCATTAGATTGAGGTGTATACTTGGCCAAAAATTGATGCTTGATTCCGAGCTCCTCACATAGCTCATCAACTCTTGTATTTCTAAACTCACTTCCATTGTCACTTCTTACTTTCTTGATTGTGGTCTCAAACTCATTTTGCACTCTCTTGATGAACTTCTTGAATATGTCAAATACATCACTCTTGTCCACAAGAAAGAATACCCATGTGTATCTAGTGAAATCATCCACAATCACAAAGCCATACTTGTTGCCACCAATGCTTGTATATGTAGTTGGCCCAAATAAATCCATGTGCAACAACTCAAATGCCTTGGAAGTACTCATAATGCTCTTCAATGGATGAGTGTTGCCCACTTGCTTTCCGGCTTGACATGCACTACATAGCTTATCTTTCTCAAATGTGACATCCTTCAAGCCTCTAACTAAGTCATGCTTCACTAACTTGTTCAATTGCTTCATGCCAACATGACCAAGTCTTCTATGCCATAACCAACCCATACTTGATTTGGTGAGCAAGCATGTTGAAAGTTGAGTGTCACTAGCATTGAAATCAACCAAGTATAGATTCTCATATCTAAAACCCTTGAAGATCAAATTGGAGCCATCAACACTAACTATCTCCACATCATCAACACCAAATATGCACTTGAAACCAAGATCACATAATTGAGCAACCGAGAGAAGATTGAAGTTCAACTTTTCAACTAGGAGCACATTGGAAATGCTATGATCATTTGAGATTGCAATCCTTCCAAGAGCCTTCACATTACCCTTGCTATTGTCACCAAATGTGATACTATCAATGCCACTATCATTTGATTTGAGAGAGTTGAACATTCTTGAATCACCGGTCATATGTTGAGAGCACCCACTATCAAGCACCCAATGCCTTCCTCCAGCCTTGTAATTTACCTACAAAATAAATTAATGTTTCTTAGGTACCCATACTTGTTTGGGTCCTTGGAGGTTAGTAACTAAGCTCTTTGGTACCCAAATGGCCTTCTTCTTTGGACCCACAATTGGTGTACCAACAAACCTAGCATGCACACCTTTCTCACCCTTGGTAAGCACATAACAAGAATCAAAAGGAATGTAATCTATTTTAGCATGAAACTTGTTGTTTTTTGTTCATTTTATTACAATTAATCTCTAGATGCCCAACTTGCTTACATCTAGTGCAATAACGACCATTGTTCTTCACAAAGCGAGGCTTTGAAGTAGCAAAGGCCGCCTTGTCCTTCTTGGGAGTATAGCCCAAACCCTCTTTGTTAAGAGAGAATCTTTGGCTACCCAAGCATTTTAGCAAGCGGGCATCCCCACCATAGGCATTGCCTAATGCGCGGGTGAGATCATCCACCTCTCTCTTGAGAGTCTCATTCTCAACCACAAGTGATGAATCACTAGTAGTAGAGGTAGAGTTGGTTGTGGTGATGATGATGAACTACATGAAGCATTAGTAGGACCAACAAATAAAGAATCATCAATAATATCACATGTTAGTCCAATATCACAAGTGACAATCACTTGCTCCTCCTTAGCTTCCTTCATGAACTTCTCCAACTTGAGGTCCTTCTCCTTGATGAGCTCAAGTAGAGAGGAGTGGGCTTCCTTAAGCCTAGTGTGAGCAACTTCAAGGTCCTCGTGGTCTTCCTTTAGACACTCACGAGAGGCCTCTAGCTCATCAAAGGATTTCCTAAGAGCTTTGAGCTCTTGTTCAATTCCTTTGCACTCCTTACTCTTTTTGAGAGCAACAAGCTCCTCCATCAAGGCATCATTTTCATTGCTCTTGGCAATGAGCTCTTGCTCCAAGATTTTGCACTTCTTGGTTGTCCTCTTGTAGCCCTTGCTCATTTGATCTATTATGCCCAATAGATCATCCTTGGAGTAGTCCTCATCCTCCTCATCATCACTCCTACAATCATCATTAGCACAAGAATCATCATCACTATCATCATATTTTACCTTGGTAGGCTTGGCCATAAGGCATGTCGATGTAGTGTCGAAGATGGATGACTTGTTGGAGAGGGCGATGCTTGCAATGGCTCGCCGAGTGGTCCTCTCATCATCACTAGAGCTTTCATCATCATCACTATCAGAGTTGTCACTATCCCAAGTGACCACATAACCACCACCCTTCTTCTTCTTGTTGATAGTGAAGCTCTTCTTCTCTTTCTTCTCCTTCTTGTCCTTCTTGTTCTTCTTCAACTTTAACTCCCCATCATGATATCTTTTGTCTTCATAGGGGCACTTTGCCACTACATGATCGGGGCTATTGCAATTGTAGCAAAGCACCTCCTTTGCCTTCATGAAGTCCCTTCTCTTTCTTGCCCCATATCCTTTCTTCTTCATGAACCTCCCCATCTGTGCACTAGGAGGGCCATGGTCTCATCATCGAATGGATCATCATCATCGCTCTCCACCTTGCTCTTGCCCTTAGAAGATGAAGCCTTAAATGCAATGGGCTTCTCTTGCTTGACTTTGGTCTCCTTCTTCTCTTCTACCTCATCTTCATCATCATTGTATTGGGCATCGGTCATTATATCTCCAAGCACATCGGTTGGTTTGACCTTGTCCAATCCCTCTCTAAAGATCATTCTTCTCAAGGTGGCAAACTTCTTGGGTAAGCACATCAAGAACTTATGTGAGAAGTCCTTGTCCTCAACCTTCTCTCCAAGCCCCTTGAGATCATTGACAATGACTTGGAGCCTATAGAACATCTCCGGGATGGATTCATCATCCTTCATCTTGAAAGTGGAGAACTTGTCCTTGAGCATATATAGCTTGGCACTTTTTACCATTGAAGTGCCTTCATATGTTTCTTCAAGCCTTATCCAAAGCTCATTTGACTTTTCAAGATCTTTGATTTGCTCAAATACTTTGTCATCAATAGCACGGTAGATTGTGTCAAGTGCCGCCGTGTTGCTTGTTTGTTGATGCGGTCATTTGGAGTGAGATTTTCCTCATCAAGAATGATGTATCCTTCTTTGGTCACATCCCAAACCTTCTCATGTATATTGCCTAGATATTGCTTCATCTTCCTTTTCCAATGATCAAAGGAAGAGATGCCATCAAAGAATGGAGGCTTGCCATTAACATGATTGAACATAACTTGAGCCATCTTGCACCGAGGTTGTTAAGCCTTGCAAACGGTGACCACGGCTCCGATACCACTTGAAAGGTCTTGATGGCTAGAGGGGGGTGAATAGCCTTTTAAAATTTTCTACAATGACAAGCTAAACAAGTTTATCAATACAACAAATAGCGAGATGCAAGTTTTGCTTAGCCTATGGGGTGTTTGCAAGCCACCTATCCAATTCACAATTCTAGTAAATTGACACTCAACCGCACAAGTCAAACCGAGAAGGTAACTACAACTACAACTAGCAAGCTACACAAAAGAGCTACTCTAGCAAAGCTAACTAGCTAGCAAAGATAACTAAGAAAGTAATGCGGAGCTGAGTTAGGAGAGTTTCACCGAGGGGCGAAGTATTGAGCCAACCAATATGATCAACAATGAATACCAAGACAACCGAGCACCGGGATCAATCAATCACAATATGAAAGTGATGACACGAAGATTTATCCCGAGGTTCACGTGCTTGCCGGCACGCTAGTCCCCGTTGTGTCCCTCTTCACCACGTGGTTCGGTGGCTAATCGGTTTCACACCGAGCCTCTCAAAAGGCGCCACATGAACCTACCAAATGGCAAAAGGTTACATGAGCAATTTACTAATGTTGCCTTTGGCGCTTCGCCGAGGTAGGCACAAACCCCTCACAATCACCGGAGGTGGCCAAGAACAATCATCAACTCTTGCCAACGCCTCCAAGCTGCTCCAAGCCGTCTAGGTGGCGGCAACCACCAAGAGAAACAAGAATCCCGCAGCAAATCAACCTCCAAGTGCCAACTAGATGCAATCTCACAATGCAAATGCACTTGGATCACTCAATCTCACTTCGAATATGCAAACAAGCAAGAGAGATGAGTGGAAGGGGAGTTGCTTAGCTCAAAGTGCTCACAAGTATGTCAAAAATGTCGAAGAGCAAGAGCCTTGAGCCGGCCAACGAGTATTTATAGACGTACCCCTTCAAATATAGCCGTTAGAAACTTGAAACAGCCGAAGTCGCGTTGACCGGACGCGCTGGTCCAACTGACCGGACGCGCCGGTCACACAACGGCTCTTTCGCGAAACACCGACCGGACGCGCTGGTCGCAACGACCGGACGCGCCGGGCTCGACCGGACGCGCTGGTCCCGTGACCGACCGGACGCGCTGGTCAACCCTGAGCGGCGCACAACGAAACAGTGACCGGACGCGCTGAAGAACTGACCGGACGCCACAGTGCCCGCGTCCGGTTGGAGTCCAGTAAGCTCCTGAACGACCGGACGCGTCCGGTCGACAGTGACCGACGCGCTGCGCGTCTGATCGACAAACTAAAACTCGCGCAGACGCTGAACGCTGACCGGACGCGTCCGGTCAAACAGTGACCGCGTCCGGTCCAGCGTCCGGTCACCACTGTGACCTCCGTT
>JAHUYU010002113.1:0-20233 GCA_030439765.1 Tripidium arundinaceum | reverse complement strand
TTGAGTCATGCCTTGTGAAACAGATTATGATATTGCCGTGCTTTACCATATGTCCCTCATTCTTTTCACATGTTATCATTTTGTTTGCCAATGCTTGAAGGTTGTGTCTTTTTTTTCTCAAACAGGCATCATGCCAGTATTTCATTAAGCAGAGTTGAAACAGAGTTTTACCGACAATGAGCGAAGTCTTGCTAGCGAATCACAGGCAGGAACAAACGCACACAAGAACGCCCGACATACTGCAAAGTATTATACGGCCCAACTATTTTGTGACCGTTGTGCAAGCAAAACAGCTTTAAGGTTGTAGCTGACAGCCAGGGGACTCGAGCTACTGCCAGCGACCTTCATTTTTACTGTCATTGTAAGTGCAAACCTATGAAGAATCAACAATTGATTTGTGCCTGTATGTTATCATTGAATTTGAGTGTTCCTCAAAAATTTCCTTTCTCTAGGTTTCCTGAATTTTCTGAGATCGGTGTTAAACAGCTCAATCCTTTTAGATGTTTTTGGTCAAATATATTGTACATGATCTAACGAAGTTGTGATTCCTATTACATGTCAATTGGAATTTGTTTTTTTCTGTTGATTTTATCAAATAGTGAAATAGATCGAGCTGCAGTTTTCTCTGTTTAGTCTCTAGCAGCAGCTTGTGATCTCTTTGTGGCGCCATCGACCAGGGAAATTGACCATGCGACACAGAGCACGGCAATGGCAGCAGCGGTGATCGCCGGATCACCCTTGCCTCGCCACATTACAGAGTGCAGATGAAGGACAAGATGGAGGTCAAATGTTTTGGGATTGGAGAGATCAAGTATTGCACACTGCTCATATGCATTTTGCGGAAGTTCAACTGTGTGCACGCAGGCAATGGATCCCTGCACGTCCAAATCCAATATAAACTAAAATTATCTTCCCCTTTTGGCTCTATATGGATTGATCCAAATAATCTTGATTCAATGTCTACATGCTTGCTCTCTTCTTCACTTCATAGGACTTGCATAGAATTCCATATGAGTGCTCTCTATTGAGTTCAGACCAATTCCAATTTTTTTCTACTTGCAACATGTGAAATTCATGCGATGATCGTTTCAGAAGTCGCCTTTTATTATTCGGAATTTCATAATTGCTGGCATTATTGATAGTAGAAGTAAAATTTCATTTTGTTCTTAATTCATGTCATTGCCCATAGAAAGATTAAACAGTACTCTATGCAAGTAGTATGATATACTTATCTCTTTTAGCACATGAACTTTCAGAGATTATCTAAAGATGGCTCAACCTTCTTTCAGGAGTAGTGGCTGTGGACAGACATTAAAGGCTTCTACCTGTTGTAACAATATATTTGACCAAAAACATCTAAAAGGATTGAGCTGTTTAACACCGATCTCAGAAAATTCAGGAAACCTAGAGAAAGGAAATTTTTGAGGAACACTCAAATTCAATGATAACATACAGGCACAAATCAATTGTTGATTCTTCATAGGTTTGCACTTACAATGACAGTAAAAATGAAGGTCGCTGGCAGTAGCTCGAGTCCCCTGGCTGTCAGCTACAACCTTAAAGCTGTTTTGCTTGCACAACGGTCACAAAATAGTTGGGCCGTATAATACTTTGCAGTATGTCGGGCGTTCTTGTGTGCGTTTGTTCCTGCCTGTGATTCGCTAGCAAGACTTCGCTCATTGTCGGTAAAACTCTGTTTCAACTCTGCTTAATGAAATACTGGCATGATGCCTGTTTGAGAAAAAAAAAGACACAACCTTCAAGCATTGGCAAACAAAATGATAACATGTGAAAAGAATGAGGGACATATGGTAAAGCACGGCAATATCATAATCTGTTTCACAAGGCATGACTCAAAAGGTCTCTAAGCTTCCTTTATAACATATGCTGCCCGATTTCATTTTCTCTATGTGCTTCCTATTGATAATTCTATTATCCATGTTCATTAAGCATAATCAACAATTTTTCATCAGCAAGTTGAGAACCTATCATGATACGATATGCATACACATGGAGATTATTTACCTCATGGGCATTCCCTCAAACACCTCCTATGCGAGTCTGATGTTGCAGATGGAGTGGAGGTGGCAGGTGCTACTGGGACTGTGAATGCTGGTGTAGATGGCCGGGATGTCATGGCCGTCGTCCCCTTCATCTTGGTGCCCAGTAGAAGCCTCATGTTGACAACCATCGCTAGGGAAGGGGTGGGCGGCGTACCTGTCGGCTTCGCAAGGGAGGGGCCACGCCTGGAGGCGCGGCGGCCGTGTCCACCCGACGCCGCCGCATCCACCGCGGGCTGCCTGCCCTGGCTGGCTGCCGCACCTGCCGGCCACGGGCCGTCGGCGAGCCTACGAGGGGCCTGAGTGTGGGCACCGTCTGGCTGCCTGGCCGCCGCCGCAACCCAACGAATCTATGCAGAAGACATCCCAATTGAAGGCAAGGAATCATGACTGAATAAATAACATGGGGATGGCGATGGTGACGGATCTTATAGGTCGCGTGCGATGGGCGAGGGCGGCTGCGTTGTTTGCGACGGCGAGGACGATGGTGACGTCGTGGGCGCATGACGACAAGGATGATGGTGATGGCACGGGCACGCGACATCGAGGATGACGGTGACGCCGTGGGTGCAACGAGAGTCGTTGGTGCCGGAGGCGACGGAGGCCGCGATGAAGGAGGAGGCGGCCTTGCTGGCCTTGCCGTGCTGAGGCGTGAGGTGCGATGGGGAAGCGCACCTATGGCGAACGAAGAGAGAGGGCGCAATCTGTGAGGGGCACAGGGAGATGGTCGCGATGGTGTGGCGTGTGTGGGATCGCACGGGCGTGACTGGAGGATGTGATTGCAGGGGCGTGATTTGGGGGAGATGGTCGCAGGGGAAGCCGCGGTCACGGGCAGGGGATCGCACGGAGCGGTAGAAGGTGAGGCGAAAATTTTTATCGCACCAAAACGCTTTCTTACTTTTAGGCTTTTTAGTTGTAGGAGATTTAACATATTTTATCTTTCGAATATAGGTGTTATGTAGACCTTGTTACAGAGAACACAATGCTCCAAACTTATTTGAAGCGGACGCCAGTTTGGCCCCCTAATTGACAGCCTTTTGCTTTTGTAGGTTGCCAAAAGATACAAAGTTGTAATATGCAAATTTGCTACGTAGTTTGCAATTAAATTACTATTATACATCCCAAATAAATTGTCATTTGCATAAAACAATCTTGAAACCATTCAAATATGGGTCTTGTTTTCTACATCTAGTCGCAAGTAACGTAATGGTGCAAACAGATGCTTGATGAGACCGTTATGATCAATTAAAGAAACCAGGACCATGTTGTTGTTGTTGAAGTCACTTTGACAATGACATGTGTTTGGAGAAGTGACCGGTGCAAGTAATAAACTCTAAAAGAAACATCCAAATTTTATCCTTTTGTGATTAAGGTGAAAAATGAATAAAAGTAGTAGAGCCCGGCGTGCATCACGCACTCTCACGTATGTCACCAGATCAAAAAACGATTCGGCCAATCGCGCCCACTCGATTGGGAAAGCGATAGGGTCGCATGCTTGTCAATAGCATGACCTCTTGCGCCTTATCGGCGTCAATTCTTAGTATTTGCCATCATTCTACCTATAAAATAGTACAATACTACAAACGAGTACAACACCAGCGCTGAAACACAACTTCGCAAGCCCCAAAGCAAGCCTTAAGCCTAAGCAACCGAAAGTCCCTAGTTTAGTTTTGGCTAATTGATGAAACCTAAGTACTAATCACATATGCTTAAGTGTTGATAGCAAAAGGTGATTGGTGCACTCCTAAGTTATGGCAAGATGCATGTTGATCATGATGACTTGGTGCCATGCTTGGAGAAGAAGAGAAGATGGAGTGCAATCCTATGGAGCTCAAGGCAAAGGTATAGATAGGATTTGCTTTTGGTGATCAAGTCACCATAGAGGGTGTAATCACACTTAGGATCGATAGCCGTACTATAAAGAGGAGAATTTTCGGAGCTATTGATTACTTAAGTGCCACTAGATGAAGATTCATTTGCATATGCATTTAGATCTAGTGGAGGGCTAACTTTCCGCCTCGAAAATGATTGTGAAAATGCTAACACACATGCACATGGTGTTGTACACTTGGTGATGTTAGCACATTTGCGAAGGCGGTGGTGTTTGAGCGATAGAGAGGGGATTCGGCGCTTTTGTGGAAGTGAAACGCTTATTTTCCACTGCGCCGAACGCGAAGAAACGGAGGCGAAAGGGAGTCACTGGGGTGACCGGACGCTGGATCGGACGCGGCTGGCGAGTCCGGTCAGCTCATCCCGCGTGCAGAGGCAGCAGCGCGCACACCGGCGCGTCCGGTCGGTCACGGGACTGGCGCGTCTGGTCAAGCTCCAGAGAAGTTGCGAAACACGCGAGGTCGATCGGACGCGGTGGCGCATTGTTGATATTTGGTAACGCAATTAGAAAATGATCCGCAAGCGCACGGATATCGGTGAGCACTTCACCCGGGATGTTATCCAGAGTATCGTATTTATTTTTTTTACCACTAGGAGAAAGCATGCATCTGACTAACCAAATCTATTACTACTAACCTTTAGGCTACAACCACTGTGATTTGATGTGAGCGATGTATAGAGAAGACTGCAACTGCACTCTCGTTCTAACCTTGGTAAGGATGATCTACTGCTCTATTGGGGAGGCTCACGGAATCTAGACACCTCAAAGGATGTTCGACCCGCACCTATAAACCCTATCGATCCTGCTAACGGGATATGGAATACAAAGGTAGCTACGGAAATGTCACGTTCCTCGCTACTACCACGGTCCGGCTAGACAGGGTTTATAGGTGCGGGTCGAACATCCTTTGAGGTGTCTAGATTCCGTGAGCCTCCCCAATAGAGCAGTAGATCATCCTTACCAAGGTTAGAACGAGAGTGCAGTTGCAGTCTTCTCTATACATCGCTCACATCAAATCACAGTGGTTGTAGCCTAAAGGTTAGTAGTAATAGATTTGGTTAGTCAGATGCATGCTTTCTCCTAGTGGTAAAAAAAATAAATACGATACTCTGGATAACATCCCGGGTGAAGTGCTCACCGATATCCGTGCGCTTGCGGATCATTTTCTAATTGCGTTACCAAATATCAACAATGCGCCACCGCGTCCGATCGACCTCGCGTGTTTCGCAACTTCTCTGGAGCTTGACCAGACGCGCCAGTCCCGTGACCGACCGGACGCGCCGGTGTGCGCGCTGCTGCCTCTGCACGCGGGATGAGCTGACCGGACTCGCCAGCCGCGTCCGATCCAGCGTCCGGTCACCCCAGTGACTCCCTTTCGCCTCCGTTTCTTCGCGTTCGGCGCAGTGGAAAATAAGCGTTTCACTTCCACAAAAGCGCCGAATCCCCTCTCTATCGCTCAAACACCACCGCCTTCGCAAATGTGCTAACATCACCAAGTGTACAACACCATGTGCATGTGTGTTAGCATTTTCACAATCATTTTCGAGGCGGAAAGTTAGCCCTCCACTAGATCTAAATGCATATGCAAATGAATCTTCATCTAGTGGCACTTAAGTAATCAATAGCTCCGAAAATTCTCCTCTTTATAGTACGGCTATCGATCCTAAGTGTGATTACACCCTCTATGGTGACTTGATCACCAAAAGCAAATCCTATCTATACCTTTGCCTTGAGCTCCATAGGATTGCACTCCATCTTCTCTTCTTCTCCAAGCATGGCACCAAGTCATCATGATCAACATGCATCTTGCCATAACTTAGGAGTGCACCAATCACCTTTTGCTATCAACACTTAAGCATATGTGATTAGTACTTAGGTTTCATCAATTAGCCAAAACTAAACTAGGGACTTTCGGTTGCTTAGGCTTAAGGCTTGCTTTGGGGCTTGCGAAGTTGTGTTTCAGCGCTGGTGTTGTACTCGTTTGTAGTATTGTACTATTTTATAGGTAGAATGATGGCAAATACTAAGAATTGACGCCGATAAGGCGCAAGAGGTCATGCTATTGACAAGCATGCGACCCTATCGCTTTCCCAATCGAGTGGGCGCGATTGGCCGAATCGTTTTTTGATCTGGTGACATACGTGAGAGTGCGTGATGCACGCCGGGCTCTACTACTTTTATTCATTTTTCACCTTAATCACAAAAGGATAAAATTTGGATGTTTCTTTTAGAGTTTATTACTTGCACCGGTCACTTCTCCAAACACATGTCATTGTCAAAGTGACTTCAACAACAACAACATGGTCCTGGTTTCTTTAATTGATCATAACGGTCTCATCAAGCATCTGTTTGCACCATTACGTTACTTGCGACTAGATGTAGAAAACAAGACCCATATTTGAATGGTTTCAAGATTGTTTTATGCAAATGACAATTTATTTGGGATGTATAATAGTAATTTAATTGCAAACTACGTAGCAAATTTGCATATTACAACTTTGTATCTTTTGGCAACCTACAAAAGCAAAAGGCTGTCAATTAGGGGGCCAAACTGGCGTCCGCTTCAAATAAGTTTGGAGCATTGTGTTCTCTGTAACAAGGTCTACATAACACCTATATTCGAAAGATAAAATATGTTAAATCTCCTACAACTAAAAAGCCTAAAAGTAAGAAAGCGTTTTGGTGCGATAAAAATTTTCGCCTCACCTTCTACCGCTCCGTGCGATCCCCTGCCCGTGACCGCGGCTTCCCCTGCGACCATCTCCCCCAAATCACGCCCCTGCAATCACATCCTCCAGTCACGCCCGTGCGATCCCACACACGCCACACCATCGCGACCATCTCCCTGTGCCCCTCACAGATTGCGCCCTCTCTCTTCGTTCGCCATAGGTGCGCTTCCCCATCGCACCTCACGCCTCAGCACGGCAAGGCCAGCAAGGCCGCCTCCTCCTTCATCGCGGCCTCCGTCGCCTCCGGCACCAACGACTCTCGTTGCACCCACGGCGTCACCGTCATCCTCGATGTCGCGTGCCCGTGCCATCACCATCATCCTTGTCGTCATGCGCCCACGACGTCACCATCGTCCTCGCCGTCGCAAACAACGCAGCCGCCCTCGCCCATCGCACGCGACCTATAAGATCCGTCACCATCGCCATCCCATGTTATTTATTCAGTCATGATTCCTTGCCTTCAATTGGGATGTCTTCTGCATAGATTCGTTGGGTTGCGGCGGCGGCCAGGCAGCCAGACGGTGCCCACACTCAGGCCCCTCGTAGGCTCGCCGACGGCCCGTGGCCGGCAGGTGCGGCAGCCAGCCAGGGCAGGCAGCCCGCGGTGGATGCGGCGGCGTCGGGTGGACACGGCCGCCGCGCCTCCAGGCGTGGCCCCTCCCTTGCGAAGCCGACAGGTACGCCGCCCACCCCTTCCCTAGCGATGGTTGTCAACATGAGGCTTCTACTGGGCACCAAGATGAAGGGGACGACGGCCATGACATCCCGGCCATCTACACCAGCATTCACAGTCCCAGTAGCACCTGCCACCTCCACTCCATCTGCAACATCAGACTCGCATAGGAGGTGTTTGAGGGAATGCCCATGAGGTAAATAATCTCCATGTGTATGCATATCGTATCATGATAGGTTCTCAACTTGCTGATGAAAAATTGTTGATTATGCTTAATGAACATGGATAATAGAATTATCAATAGGAAGCACATAGAGAAAATGAAATCGGGCAGCATATGTTATAAAGGAAGCTTAGAGACCTTTTGAGTCATGCCTTGTGAAACAGATTATGATATTGCCGTGCTTTACCATATGTCCCTCATTCTTTTCACATGTTATCATTTTGTTTGCCAATGCTTGAAGGTTGTGTCTTTTTTTTTCTCAAACAGGCATCATGCCAGTATTTCATTAAGCAGAGTTGAAACAGAGTTTTACCGACAATGAGCGAAGTCTTGCTAGCGAATCACAGGCAGGAACAAACGCACACAAGAACGCCCGACATACTGCAAAGTATTATACGGCCCAACTATTTTGTGACCGTTGTGCAAGCAAAACAGCTTTAAGGTTGTAGCTGACAGCCAGGGGACTCGAGCTACTGCCAGCGACCTTCATTTTTACTGTCATTGTAAGTGCAAACCTATGAAGAATCAACAATTGATTTGTGCCTGTATGTTATCATTGAATTTGAGTGTTCCTCAAAAATTTCCTTTCTCTAGGTTTCCTGAATTTTCTGAGATCGGTGTTAAACAGCTCAATCCTTTTAGATGTTTTTGGTCAAATATATTGTTACAACAGGTAGAAGCCTTTAATGTCTGTCCACAGCCACTACTCCTGAAAGAAGGTTGAGCCATCTTTAGATAATCTCTGAAAGTTCATGTGCTAAAAGAGATAAGTATATCATACTACTTGCATAGAGTACTGTTTAATCTTTCTATGGGCAATGACATGAATTAAGAACAAAATGAAATTTTACTTCTACTATCAATAATGCCAGCAATTATGAAATTCCGAATAATAAAAGGCGACTTCTGAAACGATCATCGCATGAATTTCACATGTTGCAAGTAGAAAAAAATTGGAATTGGTCTGAACTCAATAGAGAGCACTCATATGGAATTCTATGCAAGTCCTATGAAGTGAAGAAGAGAGCAAGCATGTAGACATTGAATCAAGATTATTTGGATCAATCCATATAGAGCCAAAAGGGGAAGATAATTTTAGTTTATATTGGATTTGGACGTGCAGGGATCCATTGCCTGCGTGCACACAGTTGAACTTCCGCAAAATGCATATGAGCAGTGTGCAATACTTGATCTCTCCAATCCCAAAACATTTGACCTCCATCTTGTCCTTCATCTGCACTCTGTAATGTGGCGAGGCAAGGGTGATCCGGCGATCACCGCTGCTGCCATTGCCGTGCTCTGTGTCGCATGGTCAATTTCCCTGGTCGATGGCGCCACAAAGAGATCACAAGCTGCTGCTAGAGACTAAACAGAGAAAACTGCAGCTCGATCTATTTCACTATTTGATAAAATCAACAGAAAAAAACAAATTCCAATTGACATGTAATAGGAATCACAACTTCGTTAGATCATGTACAATATATTTGACCAAAAACATCTAAAAGGATTGAGCTGTTTAACACCGATCTCAGAAAATTCAGGAAACCTAGAGAAAGGAAATTTTTGAGGAACACTCAAATTCAATGATAACATACAGGCACAAATCAATTGTTGATTCTTCATAGGTTTGCACTTACAATGACAGTAAAAATGAAGGTCGCTGGCAGTAGCTCGAGTCCCCTGGCTGTCAGCTACAACCTTAAAGCTGTTTTGCTTGCACAACGGTCACAAAATAGTTGGGCCGTATAATACTTTGCAGTATGTCGGGCGTTCTTGTGTGCGTTTGTTCCTGCCTGTGATTCGCTAGCAAGACTTCGCTCATTGTCGGTAAAACTCTGTTTCAACTCTGCTTAATGAAATACTGGCATGATGCCTGTTTGAGAAAAAAAAAGACACAACCTTCAAGCATTGGCAAACAAAATGATAACATGTGAAAAGAATGAGGGACATATGGTAAAGCACGGCAATATCATAATCTGTTTCACAAGGCATGACTCAAAAGGTCTCTAAGCTTCCTTTATAACATATGCTGCCCGATTTCATTTTCTCTATGTGCTTCCTATTGATAATTCTATTATCCATGTTCATTAAGCATAATCAACAATTTTTCATCAGCAAGTTGAGAACCTATCATGATACGATATGCATACACATGGAGATTATTTACCTCATGGGCATTCCCTCAAACACCTCCTATGCGAGTCTGATGTTGCAGATGGAGTGGAGGTGGCAGGTGCTACTGGGACTGTGAATGCTGGTGTAGATGGCCGGGATGTCATGGCCGTCGTCCCCTTCATCTTGGTGCCCAGTAGAAGCCTCATGTTGACAACCATCGCTAGGGAAGGGGTGGGCGGCGTACCTGTCGGCTTCGCAAGGGAGGGGCCACGCCTGGAGGCGCGGCGGCCGTGTCCACCCGACGCCGCCGCATCCACCGCGGGCTGCCTGCCCTGGCTGGCTGCCGCACCTGCCGGCCACGGGCCGTCGGCGAGCCTACGAGGGGCCTGAGTGTGGGCACCGTCTGGCTGCCTGGCCGCCGCCGCAACCCAACGAATCTATGCAGAAGACATCCCAATTGAAGGCAAGGAATCATGACTGAATAAATAACATGGGGATGGCGATGGTGACGGATCTTATAGGTCGCGTGCGATGGGCGAGGGCGGCTGCGTTGTTTGCGACGGCGAGGACGATGGTGACGTCGTGGGCGCATGACGACAAGGATGATGGTGATGGCACGGGCACGCGACATCGAGGATGACGGTGACGCCGTGGGTGCAACGAGAGTCGTTGGTGCCGGAGGCGACGGAGGCCGCGATGAAGGAGGAGGCGGCCTTGCTGGCCTTGCCGTGCTGAGGCGTGAGGTGCGATGGGGAAGCGCACCTATGGCGAACGAAGAGAGAGGGCGCAATCTGTGAGGGGCACAGGGAGATGGTCGCGATGGTGTGGCGTGTGTGGGATCGCACGGGCGTGACTGGAGGATGTGATTGCAGGGGCGTGATTTGGGGGAGATGGTCGCAGGGGAAGCCGCGGTCACGGGCAGGGGATCGCACGGGCGGATGGGGAGAGGGACGGCGGGCAGTATCGCACGGAGCGGTAGAAGGTGAGGCGAAAATTTTTATCGCACCAAAACGCTTTCTTACTTTTAGGCTTTTTAGTTGTAGGAGATTTAACATATTTTATCTTTCGAATATAGGTGTTATGTAGACCTTGTTACAGAGAACACAATGCTCCAAACTTATTTGAAGCGGACGCCAGTTTGGCCCCCTAATTGACAGCCTTTTGCTTTTGTAGGTTGCCAAAAGATACAAAGTTGTAATATGCAAATTTGCTACGTAGTTTGCAATTAAATTACTATTATACATCCCAAATAAATTGTCATTTGCATAAAACAATCTTGAAACCATTCAAATATGGGTCTTGTTTTCTACATCTAGTCGCAAGTAACGTAATGGTGCAAACAGATGCTTGATGAGACCGTTATGATCAATTAAAGAAACCAGGACCATGTTGTTGTTGTTGAAGTCACTTTGACAATGACATGTGTTTGGAGAAGTGACCGGTGCAAGTAATAAACTCTAAAAGAAACATCCAAATTTTATCCTTTTGTGTATTAAGGTGAAAAATGAATAAAAGTAGTAGAGCCCGGCGTGCATCACGCACTCTCACGTATGTCACCAGATCAAAAAACGATTCGGCCAATCGCGCCCACTCGATTGGGAAAGCGATAGGGTCGCATGCTTGTCAATAGCATGACCTCTTGCGCCTTATCGGCGTCAATTCTTAGTATTTGCCATCATTCTACCTATAAAATAGTACAATACTACAAACGAGTACAACACCAGCGCTGAAACACAACTTCGCAAGCCCCAAAGCAAGCCTTAAGCCTAAGCAACCGAAAGTCCCTAGTTTAGTTTTGGCTAATTGATGAAACCTAAGTACTAATCACATATGCTTAAGTGTTGATAGCAAAAGGTGATTGGTGCACTCCTAAGTTATGGCAAGATGCATGTTGATCATGATGACTTGGTGCCATGCTTGGAGAAGAAGAGAAGATGGAGTGCAATCCTATGGAGCTCAAGGCAAAGGTATAGATAGGATTTGCTTTTGGTGATCAAGTCACCATAGAGGGTGTAATCACACTTAGGATCGATAGCCGTACTATAAAGAGGAGAATTTTCGGAGCTATTGATTACTTAAGTGCCACTAGATGAAGATTCATTTGCATATGCATTTAGATCTAGTGGAGGGCTAACTTTCCGCCTCGAAAATGATTGTGAAAATGCTAACACACATGCACATGGTGTTGTACACTTGGTGATGTTAGCACATTTGCGAAGGCGGTGGTGTTTGAGCGATAGAGAGGGGATTCGGCGCTTTTGTGGAAGTGAAACGCTTATTTTCCACTGCGCCGAACGCGAAGAAACGGAGGCGAAAGGGAGTCACTGGGGTGACCGGACGCTGGATCGGACGCGGCTGGCGAGTCCGGTCAGCTCATCCCGCGTGCAGAGGCAGCAGCGCGCACACCGGCGCGTCCGGTCGGTCACGGGACTGGCGCGTCTGGTCAAGCTCCAGAGAAGTTGCGAAACACGCGAGGTCGATCGGACGCGGTGGCGCATTGTTGATATTTGGTAACGCAATTAGAAAATGATCCGCAAGCGCACGGATATCGGTGAGCACTTCACCCGGGATGTTATCCAGAGTATCGTATTTATTTTTTTACCACTAGGAGAAAGCATGCATCTGACTAACCAAATCTATTACTACTAACCTTTAGGCTACAACCACTGTGATTTGATGTGAGCGATGTATAGAGAAGACTGCAACTGCACTCTCGTTCTAACCTTGGTAAGGATGATCTACTGCTCTATTGGGGAGGCTCACGGAATCTAGACACCTCAAAGGATGTTCGACCCGCACCTATAAACCCTATCGATCCTGCTAACGGGATATGGAATACAAAGGTAGCTACGGAAATGTCACGTTCCTCGCTACTACCACGGTCCGGCTAGACAGGGGATATCTATGAGTATCCTAGCCCAAACACCTCGTTTACGCTAGAGATGATTACTCTAAACTCTACGCGAAGAGATTAAAGTAAACTCATAAACCAAAGAACAATAAAACAAAGAACTTACTAGAATTTAGAAGTCGAAATACTGAAGAATCCTAGGAGCAAGCCTCGGGTTAGGAGAACTTGATCCTGCAGGTACAACCTCGAAGTAAGAAAGCGTTTTGGTGCGATAAAAATTTTCGCCTCACCTTCTACCGCTCCGTGCGATACTGCCCGCCGTCCCTCTCCCCATCCGCCCGTGCGATCCCCTGCCCGTGACCGCGGCTTCCCCTGCGACCATCTCCCCCAAATCACGCCCCTGCAATCACATCCTCCAGTCACGCCCGTGCGATCCCACACACGCCACACCATCGCGACCATCTCCCTGTGCCCCTCACAGATTGCGCCCTCTCTCTTCGTTCGCCATAGGTGCGCTTCCCCATCGCACCTCACGCCTCAGCACGGCAAGGCCAGCAAGGCCGCCTCCTCCTTCATCGCGGCCTCCGTCGCCTCCGGCACCAACGACTCTCGTTGCACCCACGGCGTCACCGTCATCCTCGATGTCGCGTGCCCGTGCCATCACCATCATCCTTGTCGTCATGCGCCCACGACGTCACCATCGTCCTCGCCGTCGCAAACAACGCAGCCGCCCTCGCCCATCGCACAACGGTCACAAAATAGTTGGGCCGTATAATACTTTGCAGTATGTCGGGCGTTCTTGTGTGCGTTTGTTCCTGCCTGTGATTCGCTAGCAAGACTTCGCTCATTGTCGGTAAAACTCTGTTTCAACTCTGCTTAATGAAATACTGGCATGATGCCTGTTTGAGAAAAAAAAAGACACAACCTTCAAGCATTGGCAAACAAAATGATAACATGTGAAAAGAATGAGGGACATATGGTAAAGCACGGCAATATCATAATCTGTTTCACAAGGCATGACTCAAAAGGTCTCTAAGCTTCCTTTATAACATATGCTGCCCGATTTCATTTTCTCTATGTGCTTCCTATTGATAATTCTATTATCCATGTTCATTAAGCATAATCAACAATTTTTCATCAGCAAGTTGAGAACCTATCATGATACGATATGCATACACATGGAGATTATTTACCTCATGGGCATTCCCTCAAACACCTCCTATGCGAGTCTGATGTTGCAGATGGAGTGGAGGTGGCAGGTGCTACTGGGACTGTGAATGCTGGTGTAGATGGCCGGGATGTCATGCCCGTCGTCCCCTTCATCTTGGTGCCCAGTAGAAGCCTCATGTTGACAACCATCGCTAGGGAAGGGGTGGGCGGCGTACCTGTCGGCTTCGCAAGGGAGGGGCCACGCCTGGAGGCGCGGCGGCCGTGTCCACCCGACGCCGCCGCATCCACCGCGGGCTGCCTGCCCTGGCTGGCTGCCGCACCTGCCGGCCACGGGCCGTCGGCGAGCCTACGAGGGGCCTGAGTGTGGGCACCGTCTGGCTGCCTGGCCGCCGCCGCAACCCAACGAATCTATGCAGAAGACATCCCAATTGAAGGCAAGGAATCATGACTGAATAAATAACATGGGGATGGCGATGGTGACGGATCTTATAGGTCGCGTGCGATGGGCGAGGGCGGCTGCGTTGTTTGCGACGGCGAGGACGATGGTGACGTCGTGGGCGCATGACGACAAGGATGATGGTGATGGCACGGGCACGCGACATCGAGGATGACGGTGACGCCGTGGGTGCAACGAGAGTCGTTGGTGCCGGAGGCGACGGAGGCCGCGATGAAGGAGGAGGCGGCCTTGCTGGCCTTGCCGTGCTGAGGCGTGAGGTGCGATGGGGAAGCGCACCTATGGCGAACGAAGAGAGAGGGCGCAATCTGTGAGGGGCACAGGGAGATGGTCGCGATGGTGTGGCGTGTGTGGGATCGCACGGGCGTGACTGGAGGATGTGATTGCAGGGGCGTGATTTGGGGGAGATGGTCGCAGGGGAAGCCGCGGTCACGGGCAGGGGATCGCACGGGCGGATGGGGAGAGGGACGGCGGGCAGTATCGCACGGAGCGGTAGAAGGTGAGGCGAAAATTTTTATCGCACCAAAACGCTTTCTTACTTTTAGGCTTTTTAGTTGTAGGAGATTTAACATATTTTATCTTTCGAATATAGGTGTTATGTAGACCTTGTTACAGAGAACACAATGCTCCAAACTTATTTGAAGCGGACGCCAGTTTGGCCCCCTAATTGACAGCCTTTTGCTTTTGTAGGTTGCCAAAAGATACAAAGTTGTAATATGCAAATTTGCTACGTAGTTTGCAATTAAATTACTATTATACATCCCAAATAAATTGTCATTTGCATAAAACAATCTTGAAACCATTCAAATATGGGTCTTGTTTTCTACATCTAGTCGCAAGTAACGTAATGGTGCAAACAGATGCTTGATGAGACCGTTATGATCAATTAAAGAAACCAGGACCATGTTGTTGTTGTTGAAGTCACTTTGACAATGACATGTGTTTGGAGAAGTGACCGGTGCAAGTAATAAACTCTAAAAGAAACATCCAAATTTTATCCTTTTGTGATTAAGGTGAAAAATGAATAAAAGTAGTAGAGCCCGGCGTGCATCACGCACTCTCACGTATGTCACCAGATCAAAAAACGATTCGGCCAATCGCGCCCACTCGATTGGGAAAGCGATAGGGTCGCATGCTTGTCAATAGCATGACCTCTTGCGCCTTATCGGCGTCAATTCTTAGTATTTGCCATCATTCTACCTATAAAATAGTACAATACTACAAACGAGTACAACACCAGCGCTGAAACACAACTTCGCAAGCCCCAAAGCAAGCCTTAAGCCTAAGCAACCGAAAGTCCCTAGTTTAGTTTTGGCTAATTGATGAAACCTAAGTACTAATCACATATGCTTAAGTGTTGATAGCAAAAGGTGATTGGTGCACTCCTAAGTTATGGCAAGATGCATGTTGATCATGATGACTTGGTGCCATGCTTGGAGAAGAAGAGAAGATGGAGTGCAATCCTATGGAGCTCAAGGCAAAGGTATAGATAGGATTTGCTTTTGGTGATCAAGTCACCATAGAGGGTGTAATCACACTTAGGATCGATAGCCGTACTATAAAGAGGAGAATTTTCGGAGCTATTGATTACTTAAGTGCCACTAGATGAAGATTCATTTGCATATGCATTTAGATCTAGTGGAGGGCTAACTTTCCGCCTCGAAAATGATTGTGAAAATGCTAACACACATGCACATGGTGTTGTACACTTGGTGATGTTAGCACATTTGCGAAGGCGGTGGTGTTTGAGCGATAGAGAGGGGATTCGGCGCTTTTGTGGAAGTGAAACGCTTATTTTCCACTGCGCCGAACGCGAAGAAACGGAGGCGAAAGGGAGTCACTGGGGTGACCGGACGCTGGATCGGACGCGGCTGGCGAGTCCGGTCAGCTCATCCCGCGTGCAGAGGCAGCAGCGCGCACACCGGCGCGTCCGGTCGGTCACGGGACTGGCGCGTCTGGTCAAGCTCCAGAGAAGTTGCGAAACACGCGAGGTCGATCGGACGCGGTGGCGCATTGTTGATATTTGGTAACGCAATTAGAAAATGATCCGCAAGCGCACGGATATCGGTGAGCACTTCACCCGGGATGTTATCCAGAGTATCGTATTTATTTTTTTACCACTAGGAGAAAGCATGCATCTGACTAACCAAATCTATTACTACTAACCTTTAGGCTACAACCACTGTGATTTGATGTGAGCGATGTATAGAGAAGACTGCAACTGCACTCTCGTTCTAACCTTGGTAAGGATGATCTACTGCTCTATTGGGGAGGCTCACGGAATCTAGACACCTCAAAGGATGTTCGACCCGCACCTATAAACCCTATCGATCCTGCTAACGGGATATGGAATACAAAGGTAGCTACGGAAATGTCACGTTCCTCGCTACTACCACGGTCCGGCTAGACAGGGGATATCTATGAGTATCCTAGCCCAAACACCTCGTTTACGCTAGAGATGATTACTCTAAACTCTACGCGAAGAGATTAAAGTAAACTCATAAACCAAAGAACAATAAAACAAAGAACTTACTAGAATTTAGAAGTCGAAATACTGAAGAATCCTAGGAGCAAGCCTCGGGTTAGGAGAACTTGATCCTGCAGGTACAACCTCGAAGTAGTCACCGATATCCGTGCGCTTGCGGATCATTTTCTAATTGCGTTACCAAATATCAACAATGCGCCACCGCGTCCGATCGACCTCGCGTGTTTCGCAACTTCTCTGGAGCTTGACCAGACGCGCCAGTCCCGTGACCGACCGGACGCGCCGGTGTGCGCGCTGCTGCCTCTGCACGCGGGATGAGCTGACCGGACTCGCCAGCCGCGTCCGATCCAGCGTCCGGTCACCCCAGTGACTCCCTTTCGCCTCCGTTTCTTCGCGTTCGGCGCAGTGGAAAATAAGCGTTTCACTTCCACAAAAGCGCCGAATCCCCTCTCTATCGCTCAAACACCACCGCCTTCGCAAATGTGCTAACATCACCAAGTGTACAACACCATGTGCATGTGTGTTAGCATTTTCACAATCATTTTCGAGGCGGAAAGTTAGCCCTCCACTAGATCTAAATGCATATGCAAATGAATCTTCATCTAGTGGCACTTAAGTAATCAATAGCTCCGAAAATTCTCCTCTTTATAGTACGGCTATCGATCCTAAGTGTGATTACACCCTCTATGGTGACTTGATCACCAAAAGCAAATCCTATCTATACCTTTGCCTTGAGCTCCATAGGATTGCACTCCATCTTCTCTTCTTCTCCAAGCATGGCACCAAGTCATCATGATCAACATGCATCTTGCCATAACTTAGGAGTGCACCAATCACCTTTTGCTATCAACACTTAAGCATATGTGATTAGTACTTAGGTTTCATCAATTAGCCAAAACTAAACTAGGGACTTTCGGTTGCTTAGGCTTAAGGCTTGCTTTGGGGCTTGCGAAGTTGTGTTTCAGCGCTGGTGTTGTACTCGTTTGTAGTATTGTACTATTTTATAGGTAGAATGATGGCAAATACTAAGAATTGACGCCGATAAGGCGCAAGAGGTCATGCTATTGACAAGCATGCGACCCTATCGCTTTCCCAATCGAGTGGGCGCGATTGGCCGAATCGTTTTTTGATCTGGTGACATACGTGAGAGTGCGTGATGCACGCCGGGCTCTACTACTTTTATTCATTTTTCACCTTAATCACAAAAGGATAAAATTTGGATGTTTCTTTTAGAGTTTATTACTTGCACCGGTCACTTCTCCAAACACATGTCATTGTCAAAGTGACTTCAACAACAACAACATGGTCCTGGTTTCTTTAATTGATCATAACGGTCTCATCAAGCATCTGTTTGCACCATTACGTTACTTGCGACTAGATGTAGAAAACAAGACCCATATTTGAATGGTTTCAAGATTGTTTTATGCAAATGACAATTTATTTGGGATGTATAATAGTAATTTAATTGCAAACTACGTAGCAAATTTGCATATTACAACTTTGTATCTTTTGGCAACCTACAAAAGCAAAAGGCTGTCAATTAGGGGGCCAAACTGGCGTCCGCTTCAAATAAGTTTGGAGCATTGTGTTCTCTGTAACAAGGTCTACATAACACCTATATTCGAAAGATAAAATATGTTAAATCTCCTACAACTAAAAAGCCTAAAAGTAAGAAAGCGTTTTGGTGCGATAAAAATTTTCGCCTCACCTTCTACCGCTCCGTGCGATACTGCTCGCCGTCCCTCTCCCCATCCGCCCGTGCGATCCCCTGCCCGTGACCGCGGCTTCCCCTGCGACCATCTCCCCCAAATCACGCCCCTGCAATCACATCCTCCAGTCACGCCCGTGCGATCCCACACACGCCACACCATCGCGACCATCTCCCTGTGCCCCTCACAGATTGCGCCCTCTCTCTTCGTTCGCCATAGGTGCGCTTCCCCATCGCACCTCACGCCTCAGCACGGCAAGGCCAGCAAGGCCGCCTCCTCCTTCATCGCGGCCTCCGTCGCCTCCGGCACCAACGACTCTCGTTGCACCCACGGCGTCACCGTCATCCTCGATGTCGCGTGCCCGTGCCATCACCATCATCCTTGTCGTCATGCGCCCACGACGTCACCATCGTCCTCGCCGTCGCAAACAACGCAGCCGCCCTCGCCCATCGCACGCGACCTATAAGATCCGTCACCATCGCCATCCCCATGTTATTTATTCAGTCATGATTCCTTGCCTTCAATTGGGATGTCTTCTGCATAGATTCGTTGGGTTGCGGCGGCGGCCAGGCAGCCAGACGGTGCCCACACTCAGGCCCCTCGTAGGCTCGCCGACGGCCCGTGGCCGGCAGGTGCGGCAGCCAGCCAGGGCAGGCAGCCCGCGGTGGATGCGGCGGCGTCGGGTGGACACGGCCGCCGCGCCTCCAGGCGTGGCCCCTCCCTTGCGAAGCCGACAGGTACGCCGCCCACCCCTTCCCTAGCGATGGTTGTCAACATGAGGCTTCTACTGGGCACCAAGATGAAGGGGACGACGGGCATGACATCCCGGCCATCTACACCAGCATTCACAGTCCCAGTAGCACCTGCCACCTCCACTCCATCTGCAACATCAGACTCGCATAGGAGGTGTTTGAGGGAATGCCCATGAGGTAAATAATCTCCATGTGTATGCATATCGTATCATGATAGGTTCTCAACTTGCTGATGAAAAATTGTTGATTATGCTTAATGAACATGGATAATAGAATTATCAATAGGAAGCACATAGAGAAAATGAAATCGGGCAGCATATGTTATAAAGGAAGCTTAGAGACCTTTTGAGTCATGCCTTGTGAAACAGATTATGATATTGCCGTGCTTTACCATATGTCCCTCATTCTTTTCACATGTTATCATTTTGTTTGCCAATGCTTGAAGGTTGTGTCTTTTTTTTTCTCAAACAGGCATCATGCCAGTATTTCATTAAGCAGAGTTGAAACAGAGTTTTACCGACAATGAGCGAAGTCTTGCTAGCGAATCACAGGCAGGAACAAACGCACACAAGAACGCCCGACATACTGCAAAGTATTATACGGCCCAACTATTTTGTGACCGTTGTGCGATGGGCGAGGGCGGCTGCGTTGTTTGCGACGGCGAGGACGATGGTGACGTCGTGGGCGCATGACGACAAGGATGATGGTGATGGCACGGGCACGCGACATCGAGGATGACGGTGACGCCGTGGGTGCAACGAGAGTCGTTGGTGCCGGAGGCGACGGAGGCCGCGATGAAGGAGGAGGCGGCCTTGCTGGCCTTGCCGTGCTGAGGCGTGAGGTGCGATGGGGAAGCGCACCTATGGCGAACGAAGAGAGAGGGCGCAATCTGTGAGGGGCACAGGGAGATGGTCGCGATGGTGTGGCGTGTGTGGGATCGCACGGGCGTGACTGGAGGATGTGATTGCAGGGGCGTGATTTGGGGGAGATGGTCGCAGGGGAAGCCGCGGTCACGGGCAGGGGATCGCACGGGCGGATGGGGAGAGGGACGGCGGGCAGTATCGCACGGAGCGGTAGAAGGTGAGGCGAAAATTTTTATCGCACCAAAACGCTTTCTTACT
>JAHUYU010002996.1:0-21590 GCA_030439765.1 Tripidium arundinaceum | reverse complement strand
ACCAGCTTTAGATAGTACATGATTTAGATGTAAAGATATCCATTGCTATGTACTATTGTTGGGAGGCACATATAATAAATCATGTACTATGTACTATGTTCGGGCGCTGATTTAGATGTACTAAAGCTGGGAGGCGCCACCAACAGCTATATACGTGTTTAGCTTACCCCTAAAATGCAATCAATAATACTAGCTCGTTTTGTACTCTTTTGCATACTTATTTCCCATTTAAGTCAGCTTGAAGGTCCTATAGTTGTATTATATTCGAAAGGTTAGTGGATGTTGTCTCCTTCATGTACTATGTATTCAGCAATGGATTACAAGTCAGAAAAATGTATTTCTGCTATATTAGATAATTCAAACTTATATTAGATTTATTCTATCATTCTTAGAATAGAACATATGGGTATAATCTTATCAAATTTATGGTTCTTTAATTAATAATATCTCTGCACTCGTCGCAAATAACCATGTCATGAATAGGAACAACTTAGAAAGAATTATGCTTCACTACAGCCAGTTGAAACATTATCGATGTCTCGTAGTTCCAAAGTTGGTGTTAGCTGTTCGGGACACATGCCATCTTCATTTCAACATGCCCTTGTCACGGATAGCTGAGATTTCTATATTACATCATTTTTAATGACCGTAACTAGCACTATTTGTGACCGAAATGCTTTGATCATAAATAATTTAGACTTTATGGTCGATGATACTTTCATTTTGTGTGACCACGTTACAAATCAGAAAAATACTCTGTTATGGCTTACTCTGTTATTAACCATGAAAGTTTTTTTTAAATTTTTCTGTTGTTCTGCTTCTTTTGACAGGTGAAGCAATTGGCAGCCATGAGAGAGGGGCTAGAGAAGGAAAAGGGATGTAGTAGTTTTTGTTTTTTTTCTCATAGATTGTATTATTTCTGATAAAGAAAAAGTAATATAGTTTGGCCTATGAGCTCTTAGAACCCCAATATCTATGATCCCCATGAAGGTTATTTAGCTGCCATAAATTGTATGTGATTTTGTGGAATAACTCGGACGGAGCCACAAAACTATGTGTATTCAAACTGCAAGTATTGCAATCTTCTTTCACGATTCATTTACCTAAATTTTTTTGTTTTCAGCGAAAAAAGGTTATGCTTCGAAATATGCTTTGTATGATTTCATTTTACCATTAGAACCCAAGTTTTATGATTAATACCATCATAAATGCCTCAAATCGTGTCTTTGAGTTCCGGTTTGAGATTTTTTTTTGCCTCACCTATCTCAGTATAAAATCAGCCTTCTGAAAATTATAGAAAACAACATGTTGAAGTCATGTTTCTCAGATGTTCAGTCATTCAAAAAAACCACCATGCTAAAAGAAAACTGACCACAAGACAAAAAAAACCTAAAAAACGAGATAAAAAACCGTCCACAAGACCAGAAAAAAAACCCTAAAAACCGAGATAAAAAAGGGAAAAAAATCGGTTGCAAGCCCTGGAGAGGAAAAAACGGAAAAAAGGCTCGGGATCCTTTCGGTGCGGGCGCTAGTCGTGGGAATCGTCGGGCAGGGGTGGGGGCTCCGGTACTGAATAATCCTAGGTACTAACTAGCGCGGTCCTATATATAGAAAAGCATGTGCCTTTGGTGCTGCTTCATTTATTTTAGTCTGAATGTATGCCATTGCTCATGATGTACCTATTCCATTTTGAGTAGATGACCACACCCGTGAGGCGCTTCCGATAAACCTGACCATATTTCCATGCCATTGCTATTTTGCGTTTTTGTTGACCATATGTCAATGCCAATGATGCTGGAAACAAATATCATTTTCTGAAATATAGCATATGAGAACGAGTAGTTTATGGTAACGTGGGCGCTTGTCTCCTTGCGCGGCCTATTGCTCCTTTGCAGAGCTAAATTAGAATATGCAGCCATGATTATCGCTCTTTTATGATCTTTGATTTCCTCATATGTTAAACCAATCCAGTTTCACGTTTGTGTTTTACACCACCACTTTCCTCCATGCCCTCTATCCAGACCGGTGCCTCTCTCCCCCTCCGACTCTACTCTCCGCTTCCCCTCCTCTCTCCCTCTCCTGACTCAGCGCCGCCGTGCCGGAGGGTGGCCACTGGTCTTTTATGATACTAGTACATGAAGGAGACAACATCCACTAACCTTTCGAATATAATACAACTATAGGACCTTCAAGCTGACTTAAATGGGAAATAAGTATGCAAAAGAGTACAAAACGAGCTAGTATTATTGATTGCATTTTAGGGGTAAGCTAAACACGTATATAGCTGTTGGTGGCGCCTCCCAGCTTTAGTACATCTAAATCAGCGCCCGAACATAGTACATAGTACATGATTTATTATATGTGCCTCCCAACAATAGTACATAGCAATGGATATCTTTACATCTAAATCATGTACTATCTAAAGCTGGGAATACATCTAAATCATGTACTATGTACATCTAAATCATGTACTAGCCTCCCATTCATAATTGAACATCTAAAAAAAATATGATTTAGATGTAAAGATATCACATATGAATACTGACAAAAATGGTATTTCCCGAACTGTTCTGAACCCAACTCTGTCGGTCCAGCGGAGCAAACTTGGAAGCTACAGATTAATTGATCTGCATGACTGAAAAATCTAAAAGAAATCATAAGAAAGTTTGCAAGTGGATCTTCATACATGAGCACTAGTTTGTGAATGCACTAGCATATTTCATCTTGCCTAGATAATCCATATGCAGAGCTGAGAAAACCTGGAATCACAAACTGATAATATACATCCATATATTAGTCACTAAATCACATCAACAAATTGGCATAAAACAAAACATAGGCAACATTTTCAATGCACTGAATAACAGGAAACATACAGGAGTATAGCCGGTCACAATTTGCATGTGTAGATGATTAGTTCCTATATATATTATATTATATATATATATGTTTTTTCTGTAGCTGGCTACAGAATACTATATTTTGTAGCCGAGTCTAATTGAACGTACCGACCGAATCATCACCTGGCAGTTCCGCGGTTCCGCGGGGGAACGATATCGTCTAACTTCACATGAAACGACTGTAGAAGGCAGTCGCGCTATCTGTGCCGTCAGCTCACGAACGGACGCCTGCGCGCGTTGGGTTGCACTTTGTGCGCTCGGAGCCTGTCGGTCCGGCCCAACTACAGCCCATGCTTTGCACAGCTCGTCGAGTCGCGGGTTCACTCGTCAGGTTCCCCGCGGCGCCGCCATCTACTGCCGCGCCGCCGCCGGTGTCTAGCGCCGCGCCGCCACTAGGCCGCCATGCCCCGCGCAGGCTGCTCGTCGCTGAGTGCTCGCTACCGTGGTCCGCGCCGTCTAGCCGCCGCGCCGCCGCTCATCGCTACGGACTCTCCTCCGTCGTCCGCGTCGGTCTTCGCCCCCGACAGCTCCGCGTGGAGATACAGCCATGGTTCAGCATGTGCTTCTGGACTCCAAGGAACGGGCAGCACCACCAGCGCTCCATCCTTCTCCATGTGCTTCTGGACAGGGACGGAGCCAGGATTTAACCATAGGAGGGGCGTTTTGGTATACCAATATGCGCGTGTACATACACATATATGTATATTGAGTTAGCAAAAGTATAAATAATAACCAAATCAATATTTGTTTTGCGATACAAAAGAAAGTTAAAACTCTAAAATGTTACTGAAAATTATAGTGAAGAAAAAAAATAGCCCTAAGTCTCCAATCTCTACCCAACTAATCTAATTCATAGAGAGAAAAAAAATCATTGTAATAATTGGAATAAAAGAGAGGGGAAAGATAAAGCACTAATTAACATCATAACTAGCTAATTGCTCATATATTATTGATATCTATATGATTTATGTCTAATATTTATGTTATTTTCTCCCTCTATTTTGTTCATGTTATTATTGTTATAGTTTTTCTTACACAACATCTTAGTTGATCTGCATAATATTGAGCAATTAGCTAGTTATGATGTTAATTAGTGCTTTATCTTTCCCCTCTCTTTTATTCCAATTATTACAATGATTTTTTTCTCTCTATGAATTAGATTAGTTGGGTAGAGATTGGAGACTTAGGGCTATTTTTTTCTTCACTATAATTTTCAGTAACATTTTAGAGTTTTAACTTTCTTTTGTATCGCAAAACAAATATTGATTTGGTTATTATTTATACTTTTGCTAACTCAATATACATATATGTGTATGTACACGCGCATATTGGTATACCAAAACGCCCCTCCTATGGTTAAATCCTGGCTCCGTCCCTGTCCAGAAGCACATGGAGAAGGATGGAGCGCTGGTGGTGCTGCCCGTTCCTTGGAGTCCAGAAGCACATGCTGAACCATGGCTGTATCTCCACGCGGAGCTGTCGGGGGCGAAGACCGACGCGGACGACGGAGGAGAGTCCGTAGCGATGAGCGGCGGCGCGGCGGCTAGACGGCGCGGACCACGGTAGCGAGCACTCAGCGACGAGCAGCTGCGCGGGGCATGGCGGCTAGTGGCGGCGCGGCGCTAGACACCGGCGGCGGCGCGGCAGTAGATGGCGGCGCCGCGGGGAACCTGACGAGTGAACCCGCGACTCGACGAGCTGTGCAAAGCATGGGCTGTAGTTGGGCCGGACCGACAGGCTCCGAGCGCACAAAGTGCAACCCAACGCGCGCAGGCGTCCGTTCGTGAGCTGACGGCACAGATAGCGCGACTGCCTTCTACAGTCGTTTCATGTGAAGTTAGACGATATCGTTCCCCCGCGGAACCGCGGAACTGCCAGGTGATGATTCGGTCGGTACGTTCAATTAGACTCGGCTACAAAATATAGTATTCTGTAGCCAGCTACAGAAAAAACATATATATATATAATATAATATATATAGGAACTAATCATCTACACATGCAAATTGTGACCGCTATACTCCTGTATGTTTCCTGTTATTCAGTGCATTGAAAATGTTGCCTATGTTTTGTTTTATGCCAATTTGTTGATGTGATTTAGTGACTAATATATGGATGTATATTATCAGTTTGTGATTCCAGGTTTTCTCAGCTCTGCATATGGATTATCTAGGCAAGATGAAATATGCTAGTGCATTCACAAACTAGTGCTCATGTATGAAGATCCACTTGCAAACTTTCTTATGATTTCTTTTAGATTTTTCAGTCATGCAGATCAATTAATCTGTAGCTTCCAAGTTTGCTCCGCTGGACCGACAGAGTTGGGTTCAGAACAGTTCGGGAAATACCATTTTTGTCAGTATTCATATGTGATATCTTTACATCTAAATCATATTTTTTTTAGATGTTCAATTATGAATGGGAGGCTAGTACATGATTTAGATGTACATAGTACATGATTTAGATGTATTCCCAGCTTTAGATAGTACATGATTTAGATGTAAAGATATCCATTGCTATGTACTATTGTTGGAGGCACATATAATAAATCATGTACTATGTACTATGTTCGGGCGCTGATTTAGATGTACTAAAGCTGGGAGGCGCCACCAACAGCTATATACGTGTTTAGCTTACCCCTAAAATGCAATCAATAATACTAGCTCGTTTTGTACTCTTTTGCATACTTATTTCCCATTTAAGTCAGCTTGAAGGTCCTATAGTTGTATTATATTCGAAAGGTTAGTGGATGTTGTCTCCCTTCATGTACTAGTATCATAAAAGACCAGTGGCCACCCTCCGGCACGGCGGCGCTGAGTCAGGAGAGGGAGAGAGGGAGGGGAAGCGGAGAGTAGAGTCGGAGGGGAGAGAGGCACCGGTCTGGATAGAGGGCATGGAGGAAAGTGGTGGTGTAAAACACAAACGTGAAACTGGATTGGTTTAACATATGAGGAAATCAAAGATCATAAAAGAGCGATAATCATGGCTGCATATTCTAATTTAGCTCTGCAAAGGAGCAATAGGCCGCGCAAGGAGACAAGCGCCCACGTTACCATAAACTACTCGTTCTCATATGCTATATTTCAGAAATGATATTTGTTTCCAGCATCATTGCATTGACATATGGTCAACAAAAACGCAAAATAGCAATGGCATGGAAATATGGTCAGGTTTATCGGAAGCGCCTCACGGGTGTGGTCATCTACTCAAAATGGAATAGGTACATCATGAGCAATGGCATACATTCAGACTAAAATAAATGAAGCAGCACCAAAGGCACATGCTTTTCTATATATAGGACCGCGCTAGTTAGTACCTAGGATTATTCAGTACCGGAGCCCCCACCCCTGCCCGACGATTCCCACGACTAGCGCCCGCACCGAAAGGATCCCGAGCCTTTTTTCCGTTTTTTTCCTCTCCAGGGCTTGCAACCGATTTTTTCCCTTTTTTATCTCGGTTTTTAGGGTTTTTTTCTGGTCTTGTGGACGGTTTTTTATCTCGTTTTTTAGGTTTTTTTTGTCTTGTGGTCAGTTTTCTTTTAGCATGGTGGTTTTTTTGAATGACTGAACATCTGAGAAACATGACTTCAACATGTTGTTTTCTATAATTTTCAGAAGGCTGATTTTATACTGAGATAGGTGAGGCAAAAAAAAATCTCAAACCGGAACTCAAAGACACGATTTGAGGCATTTATGATGGTATTAATCATAAAACTTGGGTTCTAATGGTAAAATGAAATCATACAAAGCATATTTCGAAGCATAACCTTTTTTCGCTGAAAACAAAAAAATTTAGGTAAATGAATCGTGAAAGAAGATTGCAATACTTGCAGTTTGAATACACATAGTTTTGTGGCTCCGTCCGAGTTATTCCACAAAATCACATACAATTTATGGCAGCTAAATAACCTTCATGGGGATCATAGATATTGGGGTTCTAAGAGCTCATAGGCCAAACTATATTACTTTTTCTTTATCAGAATAATACAATCTATGAGAAAAAAAACAAAAACTACTACATCCCTTTTCCTTCTCTAGCCCCTCTCTCATGGCTGCCAATTGCTTCACCTGTCAAAAGAAGCAGAACAACAGAAAAAATTTAAAAAAAACTTTCATGGTTAATAACAGAGTAAGCCATAACAGAGTATTTTTCTGATTTGTAACGTGGTCACACAAAATGAAAGTATCATCGACCATAAAGTCTAAATTATTTATGATCAAAGCATTTCGGTCACAAATAGTGCTAGTTACGGTCATTAAAAATGATGTAATATAGAAATCTCAGCTATCCGTGACAAGGGCATGTTGAAATGAAGATGGCATGTGTCCCGAACAGCTAACACCAACTTTGGAACTACGAGACATCGATAATGTTTCAACTGGCTGTAGTGAAGCATAATTCTTTCTAAGTTGTTCCTATTCATGACATGGTTATTTGCGACGAGTGCAGAGATATTATTAATTAAAGAACCATAAATTTGATAAGATTATACCCATATGTTCTATTCTAAGAATGATAGAATAAATCTAATATAAGTTTGAATTATCTAATATAGCAGAAATACATTTTCTGACTTGTAATCCATTGCTGAATACATAGTACATGAAGGAGACAACATCCACTAACCTTTCGAATATAATACAACTATAGGACCTTCAAGCTGACTTAAATGGGAAATAAGTATGCAAAAGAGTACAAAACGAGCTAGTATTATTGATTGCATTTTAGGGGTAAGCTAAACACGTATATAGCTGTTGGTGGCGCCTCCCAGCTTTAGTACATCTAAATCAGCGCCCGAACATAGTACATAGTACATGATTTATTATATGTGCCTCCCAACAATAGTACATAGCAATGGATATCTTTACATCTAAATCATGTACTATCTAAAGCTGGGAATACATCTAAATCATGTACTATGTACATCTAAATCATGTACTAGCCTCCCATTCATAATTGAACATCTAAAAAAAATATGATTTAGATGTAAAGATATCACATATGAATACTGACAAAAATGGTATTTCCCGAACTGTTCTGAACCCAACTCTGTCGGTCCAGCGGAGCAAACTTGGAAGCTACAGATTAATTGATCTGCATGACTGAAAAATCTAAAAGAAATCATAAGAAAGTTTGCAAGTGGATCTTCATACATGAGCACTAGTTTGTGAATGCACTAGCATATTTCATCTTGCCTAGATAATCCATATGCAGAGCTGAGAAAACCTGGAATCACAAACTGATAATATACATCCATATATTAGTCACTAATCACATCAACAAATTGGCATAAAACAAAACATAGGCAACATTTTCAATGCACTGAATAACAGGAAACATACAGGAGTATAGCCGTCACAATTTGCATGTGTAGATGATTAGTTCCTATATATATTATATTATATATATATATGTTTTTTCTGTAGCTGGCTACAGAATACTATATTTTGTAGCCGAGTCTAATTGAACGTACCGACCGAATCATCACCTGGCAGTTCCGCGGTTCCGCGGGGGAACGATATCGTCCTAACTTCACATGAAACGACTGTAGAAGGCAGTCGCGCTATCTGTGCCGTCAGCTCACGAACGGACGCCCTGCGCGCGTTGGGTTGCACTTTGTGCGCTCGGAGCCTGTCGGTCCGGCCCAACTACAGCCCATGCTTTGCACAGCTCGTCGAGTCGCGGGTTCACTCGTCAGGTCCCCGCGGCGCCGCCATCTACTGCCGCGCCGCCGCCGGTGTCTAGCGCCGCGCCGCCACTAGCCGCCATGCCCCGCGCAGCTGCTCGTCGCTGAGTGCTCGCTACCGTGGTCCGCGCCGTCTAGCCGCCGCGCCGCCGCTCATCGCTACGGACTCTCCTCCGTCGTCCGCGTCGGTCTTCGCCCCCGACAGCTCCGCGTGGAGATACAGCCATGGTTCAGCATGTGCTTCTGGACTCCAAGGAACGGGCAGCACCACCAGCGCTCCATCCTTCTCCATGTGCTTCTGGACAGGGACGGAGCCAGGATTTAACCATAGGAGGGGCGTTTTGGTATACCAATATGCGCGTGTACATACACATATATGTATATTGAGTTAGCAAAAGTATAAATAATAACCAAATCAATATTTGTTTTGCGATACAAAAGAAAGTTAAAAACTCTAAAATGTTACTGAAAATTATAGTGAAGAAAAAAAATAGCCCTAAGTCTCCATCTCTACCCAACTAATCTAATTCATAGAGAGAAAAAAATCATTGTAATAATTGGAATAAAAGAGAGGGAAGATAAAGCACTAATTAACATCATAACTAGCTAATTGCTCATATATTATGCAGATCAACTAAGATGTTGTGTAAGAAAAACTATAACAATAATAACATGAACAAAATAGAGGGAGAAAATAACATAAATATTAGACATAAATCATATAGATATCAATAAAGACTAACACAACGAAGAGATGATAAATAAATACAACACTAATTAGTAATTTTTATTAGCTAATTAAGGGGTTATATAATGCGGCACTAGAGAGGTTGGGGGGTGTGTGGCCCCCCTGCCTCCCCTTCCCTCCGTCCCTGCTTCTGGACTCCAAGGAACGGGCATCCGTGCTTTTGCAGTTCTGCTCGTCAGGCTCTTCAAATGTTCAGACACAACAATGTAAATAGGAGAGCTGACTGTTGGCAGTTTCAGAACAGAGTTGTTAGATAGGATTGTGAGATTGTAAAGTGATATTGTGACAACATTTGAGAATGTGATCATTGAATTGGCCAAGTGAATGACTGGATGTACAGATTGTTGCATAATGGTCATGTCTTGTTTGCAAAAGAGTTTCTGATGCTCTCATTTCAGTGAAAATACATACATATCATGGTAGCTCATTTTCAAGAGGCAAAAGACATTCATACAAACTTGCAAAAGACATCCAGATTGCACATCGGTGGCAAAAGATATCCATGCTATTAGAATTCACCAATAACATCATCTGTGATTGTTCCCTGCAAAATAAAGAATAGTAATTGAACATGGTGGCCATGTATGGTTCAGAAAAATGGTGTATTACTTTGAAACATTACCGTAAATAGCTGAGAGAAGGTATTGATGGCCATGTATGAACGCAAGTTGATGTTTCTTTAATCGGTTCCAACACTAGCTGACGTAGGAGAGGATGGCAACCAAATTAGAAGAATATTGATGCAATCTAAACATACATGAAGAAGTGGAGTGCACACGCCCGTATATTGGGCAGCGCAAGTGGCGCGACCACACCGGGCCCTCAAAAATTAAAGGCCCCCTAATCAGTAATTAATCATTAAGTCTAGTTAGTTTAAGCTCAGTTAGCCTAAGTGTTAGTTGCCTTTTTAGTTTTCTTGACGCAGCTCACAAAAATTACCATGTAAGTATTTACCGATCACTTATGTGACTTTATCGTGATACTTCGACTCTCTTCAACATGACTACGGCCTTCCATGCGACAATTCAATGCACCCGGCATTCGCATTGACCGTCACTCAGCAGACATTGTACATGGCACCATGGCATTTAACAAGACAAGGCGACACTTGCCACGATGAGTTCCTTCTAGCTACTATGAGTCGGCCATTAAGTCCATCCTGCTGTTTATTAATTTTACTTTTTCTTTCTCTACCGACATGCCTTCCCAATTCTTATTCTCATCTAACTTCTCAATTAATAATAGTATGTGCTCTTGCCTAGTGGTTGAATGAATACTTAAGAAGGTTATTAAATACCTATTATAGTTCTTATTATTGAAAATTGTAACAATTAGATAATGAAACCTAATTTAGTTATTTTATTTATCTAGATATAGGGGCCTCATTTTGGGTTTTTGCTCAGGGCCACAAAATTCTAGGTACGGGCCTGGGAGTGCAGACCTGCGAACATGTTCCTGCCTTCCCGGCGACACAGCACAAGCAGCTGCCGATCGCCGACGCTTTTACCCTCACGCTCGCCGGGTCGACGCCTCACCCTCCCTCGCGCTCGCGGGAAAACCAGACGAACTCGTGCCAAAAAGAAAAAGACGGCGCCAAAAGGGAAGCGGCGGAGTTGTTTTTGGGCCGAGGCCCAGATACCGAGGAGCGAGGCAGCCGGACCGCAGGCTCGGAGCGGATAAGGGCTAGCTAATGCGCGGAGGCGTCCGATCGTGAGCTAACGGCACAGATAGCGTGACTGCATTCTGCAGTCGTTTCATGTAAAGTTAGACGATCTCGTTCCCAACCTGGAGCGTGCCCATCCCCACCCTCCCGGCTCGGCTCGTCTAGCCATCAGCGCGCAACGTCCCCCTCCCGGCTCGGCTTCGTATGGACTCTCTCGAGCCTGCCGAGCGGTGGACCTACCCTAAATCCGCCGTCGCTTGTTGGCCCTTCCGAGAAGAACAGCAGAAACCAGAAATCCCCCGCTGCTTGTTTCATTCACCGTCGGCGCCGTTGACCGGCGATGATCCAGTCTAGGCCACACCCATCTTTTCGATTCTAAGGATCCCTCTGACGTGCTTTGCCTTCCGTCCACCTGGAGTCCCTGTCTTCGTTGGAGATTAACGAGAGATTTCCCCACTGCCTCAATAGATCTCGACCAGCTTCGGACGAGCCATGATCCACAAATTGGTTGTTCTGTGGTAACCAATCACTTACACACAATGGTATTTTCTATTCCTCGAACCATTGGTATAGATTGAAATTATGTTTATTTTTGCAGATCTATTGCGTCCGTGAACATTTGTTTCTTCTTCTTTCTATTTGCCTACTTAGTCCTTATTATTTAGCAATGCACGTCAGAGGGATCCTTAGAATCGAAAAGATGGGTGTGGCCTAGACTGGATCATCGCCGGTCAACGGCGCCGACGGTGAATGAAACAAGCAGCGGGGGATTTCTGGTTTCTGCTGTTCTTCTCGGAAGGGCCAACAAGCGACGGCGGATTTAGGGTAGGTCCACCGCTCGGCAGGCTCGAGAGAGTCCATACGAAGCCGAGCCGGGAGGGGGACGTTGCGCGCTGATGGCTAGACGAGCCGAGCCGGGAGGGTGGGGATGGGGCACGCTCCAGGTTGGGAACGAGATCGTCTAACTTTACATGAAACGACTGCAGAATGCAGTCACGCTATCTGTGCCGTTAGCTCACGATCGGACGCCTCCGCGCATTAGCTAGCCCTTATCCGCTCCGAGCCTGCGGTCCGGCTGCCTCGCTCCTCCGGTATCTGGGCCTCGGCCCAAAAACAACTCCGCCGCTTCCTTTTGGCGCCGTCTTTTTCTTTTTGGCACGAGTTCGTCTGGTTTTCCCGCGAGCGCGAGGGAGGGTGAGGCGTCGACCCGGCGAGCGTGAGGGTAAAGCGTCGGCGATCGGCAGCTGCTTGTGCTGTGTCGCCGGGAAGGCAGGAACATGTTCGCAGGTCTGCACTCCCAGGCCCGTACCTAGAATTTTGTGGCCCTGAGCAAAAACCCAAAATGAGGCCCTATATCTAGATAAATAAAATAACTAAATTAGGTTTCATTATCTAATTGTTACAATTTTCAATAATAAGAACTATAATAGGTATTTAATAACCTTCTTAAGTATTCATACAAACTTGCAAAAGACATCCAGATTGCACATCGGTGGCAAAAGATATCCATGCTATTAGAATTCACCAATAACATCATCTGTGATTGTTCCCTGCAAAATAAAGAATAGTAATTGAACATGGTGGCCATGTATGGTTCAGAAAAATGGTGTATTACTTTGAAACATTACCGTAAATAGCTGAGAGAAGGTATTGATGGCCATGTATGAACGCAAGTTGATGTTTCTTTAATCGGTTCCAACACTAGCTGACGTAGGAGAGGATGGCAACCAAATTAGAAGAATATTGATGCAATCTAAACATACATGAAGAAGTGGAGTGCACACGCCCGTATATTGGGCAGCGCAAGTGGCGCGACCACACCGGGCCCTCAAAAATTAAAGGCCCCCTAATCAGTAATTAATCATTAAGTCTAGTTAGTTTAAGCTCAGTTAGCCTAAGTGTTAGTTGCCTTTTTAGTTTCTTGACGCAGCTCACAAAAATTACCATGTAAGTATTTACCGATCACTTATGTGACTTTATCGTGATACTTCGACTCTCTTCAACATGACTACGGCCTTCCATGCGACAATTCAATGCACCCGGCATTCGCATTGACCGTCACTCAGCAGACATTGTACATGGCACCATGGCATTTAACAAGACAAGGCGACACTTGCCACGATGAGTTCCTTCTAGCTACTATGAGTCGGCCATTAAGTCCATCCTGCTGTTTATTAATTTTACTTTTTCTTTCTCTACCGACATGCCTTCCCAATTCTTATTCTCATCTAACTTCTCAATTAATAATAGTATGTGCTCTTGCCTAGTGGTTGAATGAATACTTAAGAAGGTTATTAAATACCTATTATAGTTCTTATTATTGAAAATTGTAACAATTAGATAATGAAACCTAATTTAGTTATTTTATTTATCTAGATATAGGGGCCTCATTTTGGGTTTTTGCTCAGGGCCACAAAATTCTAGGTACGGGCCTGGGAGTGCAGACCTGCGAACATGTTCCTGCCTTCCCGGCGACACAGCACAAGCAGCTGCCGATCGCCGACGCTTTACCCTCACGCTCGCCGGGTCGACGCCTCACCCTCCCTCGCGCTCGCGGGAAAACCAGACGAACTCGTGCCAAAAAGAAAAAGACGGCGCCAAAAGGGAAGCGGCGGAGTTGTTTTTGGGCCGAGGCCCAGATACCGGAGGAGCGAGGCAGCCGGACCGCAGGCTCGGAGCGGATAAGGGCTAGCTAATGCGCGGAGGCGTCCGATCGTGAGCTAACGGCACAGATAGCGTGACTGCATTCTGCAGTCGTTTCATGTAAAGTTAGACGATCTCGTTCCCAACCTGGAGCGTGCCCCATCCCCACCCTCCCGGCTCGGCTCGTCTAGCCATCAGCGCGCAACGTCCCCCTCCCGGCTCGGCTTCGTATGGACTCTCTCGAGCCTGCCGAGCGGTGGACCTACCCTAAATCCGCCGTCGCTTGTTGGCCCTTCCGAGAAGAACAGCAGAAACCAGAAATCCCCCGCTGCTTGTTTCATTCACCGTCGGCGCCGTTGACCGGCGATGATCCAGTCTAGGCCACACCCATCTTTTCGATTCTAAGGATCCCTCTGACGTGCATTGCTAAATAATAAGGACTAAGTAGGCAAATAGAAAGAAGAAGAAACAAATGTTCACGGACGCAATAGATCTGCAAAAATAAACATAATTTCAATCTATACCAATGGTTCGAGGAATAGAAAATACCATTGTGTGTAAGTGATTGGTTACCAACAGAACAACCAATTTGTGGATCATGGCTCGTCCGAAGCTGGTCGAGATCTATTGAGGCAGTGGGGAAATCTCTCGTTAATCTCCAACGAAGACAGGGACTCCAGGTGGACGGAAGGCAAAGCACGTCAGAGGGATCCTTAGAATCGAAAAGATGGGTGTGGCCTAGACTGGATCATCGCCGGTCAACGGCGCCGACGGTGAATGAAACAAGCAGCGGGGGATTTCTGGTTTCTGCTGTTCTTCTCGGAAGGGCCAACAAGCGACGGCGGATTTAGGGTAGGTCCACCGCTCGGCAGGCTCGAGAGAGTCCATACGAAGCCGAGCCGGGAGGGGGACGTTGCGCGCTGATGGCTAGACGAGCCGAGCCGGGAGGGTGGGGATGGGGCACGCTCCAGGTTGGGAACGAGATCGTCTAACTTTACATGAAACGACTGCAGAATGCAGTCACGCTATCTGTGCCGTTAGCTCACGATCGGACGCCTCCGCGCATTAGCTAGCCCTTATCCGCTCCGAGCCTGCGGTCCGGCTGCCTCGCTCCTCCGGTATCTGGGCCTCGGCCCAAAAACAACTCCGCCGCTTCCCTTTTGGCGCCGTCTTTTTCTTTTTGGCACGAGTTCGTCTGGTTTTCCCGCGAGCGCGAGGGAGGGTGAGGCGTCGACCCGGCGAGCGTGAGGGTAAAGCGTCGGCGATCGGCAGCTGCTTGTGCTGTGTCGCCGGGAAGGCAGGAACATGTTCGCAGGTCTGCACTCCCAGGCCCGTACCTAGAATTTTGTGGCCCTGAGCAAAACCCAAAATGAGGCCCCTATATCTAGATAAATAAAATAACTAAATTAGGTTTCATTATCTAATTGTTACAATTTTCAATAATAAGAACTATAATAGGTATTTAATAACCTTCTTAAGTATTCATTCAACCACTAGGCAAGAGCACATACTATTATTAATTGAGAAGTTAGATGAGAATAAGAATGGGAAGGCATGTCGGTAGAGAAAGAAAAAGTAAAATTAATAAACAGCAGGATGGACTTAATGGCCGACTCATAGTAGCTAGAAGGAACTCATCGTGGCAAGTGTCGCCTTGTCTTGTTAAATGCCATGGTGCCATGTACAATGTCTGCTGAGTGACGGTCAATGCGAATGCCGGGTGCATTGAATTGTCGCATGGAAGGCCGTAGTCATGTTGAAGAGAGTCGAAGTATCACGATAAAGTCACATAAGTGATCGGTAAATACTTACATGGTAATTTTTGTGAGCTGCGTCAAGAAACTAAAAAGGCAACTAACACTTAGGCTAACTGAGCTTAAACTAACTAGACTTAATGATTAATTACTGATTAGGGGGCCTTTAATTTTTGAGGGCCCGGTGTGGTCGCGCCACTTGCGCTGCCCAATATACGGGCGTGTGCACTCCACTTCTTCATGTATGTTTAGATTGCATCAATATTCTTCTAATTTGGTTGCCATCCTCTCCTACGTCAGCTAGTGTTGGAACCGATTAAAGAAACATCAACTTGCGTTCATACATGGCCATCAATACCTTCTCTCAGCTATTTACGGTAATGTTTCAAAGTAATACACCATTTTTCTGAACCATACATGGCCACCATGTTCAATTACTATTCTTTATTTTGCAGGGAACAATCACAGATGATGTTATTGGTGAATTCTAATAGCATGGATATCTTTTGCCACCGATGTGCAATCTGGATGTCTTTTGCAAGTTTGTATGAATGTCTTTTGCCTCTTGAAAATGAGCTACCATGATATGTATGTATTTTCACTGAAATGAGAGCATCAGAAACTCTTTTGCAAACAAGACATGACCATTATGCAACAATCTGTACATCCAGTCATTCACTTGGCCAATTCAATGATCACATTCTCAAATGTTGTCACAATATCACTTTACAATCTCACAATCCTATCTAACAACTCTGTTCTGAAACTGCCAACAGTCAGCTCTCCTATTTACATTGTTGTGTCTGAACATTTGAAGAGCCTGACGAGCAGAACTGCAAAAGCACGGATGCCCGTTCCTTGGAGTCCAGAAGCAGGGACGGAGGAAGGGAGGCCAGGGGGGCCACACACCCCCCAACCTCTCTAGTGCCGCATTATATAACCCCTTAATTAGCTAATAAAAATTACTAATTAGTGTTGTATTTATTTATCATCTCTTCGTTGTGTTAGTCTTTATTGATATCTATATGATTTATGTCTAATATTTATGTTATTTTCTCCCTCTATTTTGTTCATGTTATTATTGTTATAGTTTTTCTTACACAACATCTTAGTTGATCTGCATAATATATGAGCAATTAGCTAGTTATGATGTTAATTAGTGCTTTATCTTTCCCCTCTCTTTTATTCCAATTATTACAATGATTTTTTTCTCTCTATGAATTAGATTAGTTGGGTAGAGATTGGAGACTTAGGGCTATTTTTTTTCTTCACTATAATTTTCAGTAACATTTTAGAGTTTTAACTTTCTTTTGTATCGCAAAACAAATATTGATTTGGTTATTATTTATACTTTTGCTAACTCAATATACATATATGTGTATGTACACGCGCATATTGGTATACCAAAACGCCCCTCCTATGGTTAAATCCTGGCTCCGTCCCTGTCCAGAAGCACATGGAGAAGGATGGAGCGCTGGTGGTGCTGCCCGTTCCTTGGAGTCCAGAAGCACATGCTGAACCATGGCTGTATCTCCACGCGGAGCTGTCGGGGGCGAAGACCGACGCGGACGACGGAGGAGAGTCCGTAGCGATGAGCGGCGGCGCGGCGGCTAGACGGCGCGGACCACGGTAGCGAGCACTCAGCGACGAGCAGCTGCGCGGGGCATGGCGGCTAGTGGCGGCGCGGCGCTAGACACCGGCGGCGGCGCGGCAGTAGATGGCGCGCCGCGGGGAACCTGACGAGTGAACCCGCGACTCGACGAGCTGTGCAAAGCATGGGCTGTAGTTGGGCCGGACCGACAGGCTCCGAGCGCACAAAGTGCAACCCAACGCGCGCAGGCGTCCGTTCGTGAGCTGACGGCACAGATAGCGCGACTGCCTTCTACAGTCGTTTCATGTGAAGTTAGACGATATCGTTCCCCCGCGGAACCGCGGAACTGCCAGGTGATGATTCGGTCGGTACGTTCAATTAGACTCGGCTACAAAATATAGTATTCTGTAGCCAGCTACAGAAAAAACATATATATATAATATAATATATATAGGAACTAATCATCTACACATGCAAATTGTGACCGGCTATACTCCTGTATGTTTCCTGTTATTCAGTGCATTGAAAATGTTGCCTATGTTTTGTTTTATGCCAATTTGTTGATGTGATTTAGTGACTAATATATGGATGTATATTATCAGTTTGTGATTCCAGGTTTTCTCAGCTCTGCATATGGATTATCTAGGCAAGATGAAATATGCTAGTGCATTCACAAACTAGTGCTCATGTATGAAGATCCACTTGCAAACTTTCTTATGATTTCTTTTAGATTTTTCAGTCATGCAGATCAATTAATCTGTAGCTTCCAAGTTTGCTCCGCTGGACCGACAGAGTTGGGTTCAGAACAGTTCGGGAAATACCATTTTGTCAGTATTCATATGTGATATCTTTACATCTAATCATATTTTTTTTAGATGTTCAATTATGAATGGGAGGCTAGTACATGATTTAGATGTACATAGTACATGATTTAGATGTATTCCCAGCTTTAGATAGTACATGATTTAGATGTAAAGATATCACATATGAATACTGACAAAAATGGTATTTCCCGAACTGTTCTGAACCCAACTCTGTCGGTCCAGCGGAGCAAACTTGGAAGCTACAGATTAATTGATCTGCATGACTGAAAAATCTAAAAGAAATCATAAGAAAGTTTGCAAGTGGATCTTCATACATGAGCACTAGTTTGTGAATGCACTAGCATATTTCATCTTGCCTAGATAATCCATATGCAGAGCTGAGAAAACCTGGAATCACAAACTGATAATATACATCCATATATTAGTCACTAAATCACATCAACAAATTGGCATAAAACAAAACATAGGCAACATTTTCAATGCACTGAATAACAGGAAACATACAGGAGTATAGCCGGTCACAATTTGCATGTGTAGATGATTAGTTCCTATATATATTATATTATATATATATATGTTTTTTCTGTAGCTGGCTACAGAATACTATATTTTGTAGCCGAGTCTAATTGAACGTACCGACCGAATCATCACCTGGCAGTTCCGCGTTCCGCGGGGGAACGATATCGTCTAACTTCACATGAAACGACTGTAGAAGGCAGTCGCGCTATCTGTGCCGTCAGCTCACGAACGGACGCCTGCGCGCGTTGGGTTGCACTTTGTGCGCTCGGAGCCTGTCGGTCCGGCCCAACTACAGCCCATGCTTTGCACAGCTCGTCGAGTCGCGGGTTCACTCGTCAGGTTCCCCGCGGCGCCGCCATCTACTGCCGCGCCGCCGCCGGTGTCTAGCGCCGCGCCGCCACTAGCCGCCATGCCCCGCGCAGCTGCTCGTCGCTGAGTGCTCGCTACCGTGGTCCGCGCCGTCTAGCCGCCGCGCCGCCGCTCATCGCTACGGACTCTCCTCCGTCGTCCGCGTCGGTCTTCGCCCCCGACAGCTCCGCGTGGAGATACAGCCATGGTTCAGCATGTGCTTCTGGACTCCAAGGAACGGGCAGCACCACCAGCGCTCCATCCTTCTCCATGTGCTTCTGGACAGGGACGGAGCCAGGATTTAACCATAGGAGGGGCGTTTTGGTATACCAATATGCGCGTGTACATACACATATATGTATATTGAGTTAGCAAAAGTATAAATAATAACCAAATCAATATTTGTTTTGCGATACAAAAGAAAGTTAAAACTCTAAAATGTTACTGAAAATTATAGTGAAGAAAAAAAATAGCCCTAAGTCTCCAATCTCTACCCAACTAATCTAATTCATAGAGAGAAAAAAATCATTGTAATAATTGGAATAAAAGAGAGGGGAAAGATAAAGCACTAATTAACATCATAACTAGCTAATTGCTCATATATTATGCAGATCAACTAAGATGTTGTGTAAGAAAAACTATAACAATAATAACATGAACAAAATAGAGGGAGAAAATAACATAAATATTAGACATAAATCATATAGATATCAATAAAGACTAACACAACGAAGAGATGATAAATAAATACAACACTAATTAGTAATTTTTATTAGCTAATTAGGGGTTATATAATGCGGCACTAGAGAGGTTGGGGGGTGTGTGGCCCCCCTGGCCTCCCCTTCCCTCCGTCCCTGCTTCTGGACTCCAAGGAACGGGCATCCGTGCTTTTGCAGTTCTGCTCGTCAGGCTCTTCAAATGTTCAGACACAACAATGTAAATAGGAGAGCTGACTGTTGGCAGTTTCAGAACAGAGTTGTTAGATAGGATTGTGAGATTGTAAAGTGATATTGTGACAACATTTGAGAATGTGATCATTGAATTGGCCAAGTGAATGACTGGATGTACAGATTGTTGCATAATGGTCATGTCTTGTTTGCAAAAGAGTTTCTGATGCTCTCATTTCAGTGAAAATACATACATATCATGGTAGCTCATTTTCAAGAGGCAAAAGACATTCATACAAACTTGCAAAAGACATCCAGATTGCACATCGGTGGCAAAAGATATCCATGCTATTAGAATTCACCAATAACATCATCTGTGATTGTTCCCTGCAAAATAAAGAATAGTAATTGAACATGGTGGCCATGTATGGTTCAGAAAAATGGTGTATTACTTGAAACATTACCGTAAATAGCTGAGAGAAGGTATTGATGGCCATGTATGAACGCAAGTTGATGTTTCTTTAATCGGTTCCAACACTAGCTGACGTAGGAGAGGATGGCAACCAAATTAGAAGAATATTGATGCAATCTAAACATACATGAAGAAGTGGAGTGCACACGCCCGTATATTGGGCAGCGCAAGTGGCGCGACCACACCGGGCCCTCAAAAATTAAAGGCCCCCTAATCAGTAATTAATCATTAAGTCTAGTTAGTTTAAGCTCAGTTAGCCTAAGTGTTAGTTGCCTTTTTAGTTTCTTGACGCAGCTCACAAAAATTACCATGTAAGTATTTACCGATCACTTATGTGACTTTATCGTGATACTTCGACTCTCTTCAACATGACTACGGCCTTCCATGCGACAATTCAATGCACCCGGCATTCGCATTGACCGTCACTCAGCAGACATTGTACATGGCACCATGGCATTTAACAAGACAAGGCGACACTTGCCACGATGAGTTCCTTCTAGCTACTATGAGTCGGCCATTAAGTCCATCCTGCTGTTTATTAATTTTACTTTTTCTTTCTCTACCGACATGCCTTCCCAATTCTTATTCTCATCTAACTTCTCAATTAATAATAGTATGTGCTCTTGCCTAGTGGTTGAATGAATACTTAAGAAGGTTATTAAATACCTATTATAGTTCTTATTATTGAAAATTGTAACAATTAGATAATGAAACCTAATTTAGTTATTTTTTTTATCTAGATATAGGGGCCTCATTTTGGGTTTTGCTCAGGGCCACAAAATTCTAGGTACGGGCCTGGGAGTGCAGACCTGCGAACATGTTCCTGCCTTCCCGGCGACACAGCACAAGCAGCTGCCGATCGCCGACGCTTTACCCTCACGCTCGCCGGGTCGACGCCTCACCCTCCCTCGCGCTCGCGGGAAAACCAGACGAACTCGTGCCAAAAAGAAAAAGACGGCGCCAAAAGGGAAGCGGCGGAGTTGTTTTTGGCCGAGGCCCAGATACCGGAGGAGCGAGGCAGCCGGACCGCAGGCTCGGAGCGGATAAGGGCTAGCTAATGCGCGGAGGCGTCCGATCGTGAGCTAACGGCACAGATAGCGTGACTGCATTCTGCAGTCGTTTCATGTAAAGTTAGACGATCTCGTTCCCAACCTGGAGCGTGCCCCATCCCCACCCCTCCCGGCTCGGCTCGTCTAGCCATCAGCGCGCAACGTCCCCCTCCCGGCTCGGCTTCGTATGGACTCTCTCGAGCCTGCCGAGCGGTGGACCTACCCTAAATCCGCCGTCGCTTGTTGGCCCTTCCGAGAAGAACAGCAGAAACCAGAAATCCCCGCTGCTTGTTTCATTCACCGTCGGCGCCGTTAGACCGGCGATGATCCAGTCTAGCCACACCCATCTTTTCGATTCTAAGGATCCCTCTGACGTGCTTTGCCTTCCGTCCACCTGGAGTCCCTGTCTTCGTTGGAGATTAACGAGAGATTTCCCCACTGCCTCAATAGATCTGCAAAAATAAACATAATTTGGTTTGTTCTGTTGTAAACAATCACTTACACACA